>JAQFYE010005174.1:0-12281 GCA_034694305.1 Protaphorura glebata | reverse complement strand
ACTATACAACTGACGTTACGCTTCGCTTCGCTCGCCCTTCTGTGGCGCAACCTTGACGGGACGACACACATCCTAGTTAAAATTTCATTTGCTACCCCGCCTAACGTGGCCAATAGGAAAGGTACCGCTGGTTGTAGGAAGATACTGTAACGGAGAAAAGACTCTAAAAGAGTCCGAGCTACGACACTTCCCTCGAAATGTTTTCAATGAAGGTCGCAACATAATATTCCTGATGTGGGGATTATTATTACTAGTAGGAAAAAGAAGGAATGAAGTCGGACTTTTCCGTTTCCGTACTTTCTTCTGAACTCTCGGTACTTGTACAGTGAAATCGTTGGTAATCCCAATCCCGCTGTTAAGTCCATGGGCAGAGTCCTGGGGATTCTCCTGACGTGCACTTTCCTTTGCAGCTTGGCTCTGCGATGAACAATATGAGATTAGTAGAGATAAAGGGGAAATTGAGATAGCAAAGACACTGGGTAAAAATAGAATCCTGGTTTGTTTCTTTCTTTCTTTGTTATAGTGATAAACCCGTTGCATTCAACATACCAAAGTACGAAACTTTTACCGACCGTATGCGTATACTATTCCCCTTTTGCTTCAGCCAGAAATTCTAAGTACCCTACCACTCGACCTAACTGGGAGTCATAATAATAATTTCAAGATTGGGCGAGGAGGGTCAGGGTAGTTAAGGTGGTGAACGGAAAGAATTACAGGTAAATCTCCATGTTAGCAAGTTGTATAAGGTTCCTTAACTTAAGGTATTGTTAAGTAACATCGCTGGAGCCGCTCGTTCTCAAACCGCATATTGCTTCACTGTATCTACTCGACATGACTCATGACATACGCGCGAGTTATTTTAGTCGTCGCGGTTTCGCTTTGCCGGCTTTGAATGTAGAGGGGAAGTTCCAGAATACAATCGTCACAAAGAATCAAAGTCATGTCCGAATAGAGAGCAGATCGGGAAAATCCAACAAAACTGGTTTCCGACCTGACCTAATCCCGTTGGTCATCTCGTATTTCAGAGTGTCGAAGCAAAAGTCATATGATTTCGCTTGGTTCTGATAATAAAGATCAAGACGTTCCCACTGAACTGGAATATACGAGACGTTTCCTGTGATGTTCCTTACTCTCTTTCCGTTTTCGTCTGTATGAATTCGAATTCCAGATGAGACCGATTTTCTTTTCTACGTGTGTCAGATATGTACGTAATATGTCGAGCTAGACCGGATAGGATCAGGTGGCAGTGGCTGAGTATTAAAGAGTTGGTTGTGTAGAAAATGGAAGGCGGGTAGGTATTTTCTCTACGACTTGTTCAGAATGCTGATGTTGTCAATGTCTCTTTTTCCTAGTCATCTCCTCATTAGAAGTCATCTCAGTCAGACGTTTTCTCCTCTTGGAAATAACTCACCTGGGTATTTCTGAACGTACATATTTTTCGGGGTCAAATTCTTCTCTCTATTCGAATATTTTTTGGAGCGAGAGGAAAAATCCTGTATTCGCTCTCTATGATCGTACATATAACGACAAGTAGTTATGTATGCAAGATCAGGATTCCCCCGTCGCTTATTACGTCAGCAAAAACACTGATCGTTGAATTCGTTAATTCTGGTTTAGCTGGAGTATTCATCTTACAGTTCAATCTTGGTTTTGCTACAGAAATTACTATGTAACTAAACAGTTCTGAGAGTAATTTTGATTTCATATGATAAGACGCTGAAAATATCTACTACAGGGGAGTAGAACTTTTGTTTCTTGTTTGATCCTATAAACGAATTGGACAACTCATTTCCGATCATTTGCTACACCAAATCGCCAGTTACTAGTTATAACCATAGCTGCTATTTTTGACTTGATGTTGTAATCCTCTCTAACTTGAGGTCATTCACAGACACGCTGTCATTCTTGTTAGGGTTATTAATGGGCGGTCCTGAGGTGCTCCTCAAATCAATAATTGAACACTAAGAGGTGATGGCAGGCTTGATGTGCCATGGCCTTGTTTAGGGACTATCAGGAACATGAAATGCTTATCATCTGATAGAATGAACGTCACAAAGTCAATCTATTTCAGAGTAAAATTCAACCCTTCCCTTGTTAGGTCTATTCTAATTCTAGCCAGGCAACAAAGTCGGTCAGACCATCAAATCAACTTGTCAAATGCACACAGCTAGAGTCGATGCGGGAACACCACAGTCATAAATACAGACCGGGTGTCTCATGCATTTAAATACAGAGTGTGGACCAACGATTATGTATTTATTAAGGGTGGACACTTGTCTCACCGTCAGAACAGATGTAGTAAATTATTTACGGTTCAAGGTTAGGTGAATGTCCCGTATCCTCACTTTTACTCGGTTGTATTTGATTTCTTATTTATTATAGTCATCAGCTCCATAGCTCACACACTACGATCATCGAAGATGTCAGATTGTCTCATTAGTGAGTACTGTCAAATTTACTGTTCAGACAGCACGCTACAATTTTCTAGTGATCGATCCCAAATTACTTTTGTAATTGACTGGAACTGCTCTATACTTTTAATTAATAGAGGAATTTGATCTTAACCTAGGATTATCCGTCCAGTACGCTAGTGTTAGCCTCTTACACCTAATAATATGACACATATTTATGATTAGCGCTAAAGACTCCAGGCGCTTTTCCTGCTTAAGAATTAAACCGTTGTTCTGTCGCTTGACAATGGAACTTTCTCAAGTCTTTAAAGGCTAAAAATATATTATATATATATATATAAATTGCTCCTTTGAGGAGAGTGGAAAGCGCTGAGAGTTGAGATTCCTGTCAATGTTTGGGGAATGCCTGACTCGGAGTCGGACAATTTATGTTAACTCACTACCATAACGGGATGTTAGATGCTATAATACTTTTAAAAAATAGTCGCCATTGAAGTTGTAGTAAGGAGAGATTTTTGAGAGTCGCACACGCAGACAGGTTAGCAGGAAGGACATTTTAGTAGAATTGATTGGAATAATTGGTTGAAGGATTTTTTATCTCTTTTTGGATCACGGTCAAGTCAAGAATTTAAATATTTTTTCGTTATTAAGTCGTGCGACGTAATATACGGAGTAAATGACTTATTGCGGATGCCCAGTCCGTCGAGTCCGTCCGTATGTCCGTTTTAATGCAAGACAAAGGATTATCTCCTAAAAGTGCTCTTTGCTGATGTTTATGCTCCAAGGTAATCGGTTGGAAATGCCTAGAAAAGCTAGAACGCTGCAAAACGGTACATGGCTAAGCGCGGGGTCTACCTATGTTTGTTTCCAGAACGAATAATACAGATCGCAGACAGCAAAGATTAAAACATAGGGGAAGCAACAACAACAAAACAACATACAACGTCCAAAATTGACAAAGGGTTTAAAATCAACATTGTGCAAAGCGTCCATGAGTCCAATTGTTGAGAAATAATAAAAGGTTGACGCAAATATAGAAAAACAAATTAGGAATGAAAAGAAACGAATAGTAGTGTTGTAAGTGTGAATAGAAGCGATACCTCTTAAACCAATCGGTCGTGAAGCAAAGTGCCTTACCAGATGGAGGAATAGAAATTTAGGAAAGCAATAATACAAATTAATTTTCGCAATGAAAAGAAATACAAAGGGTTTCGTATCAATATTTTGCAAAACGTCAGTCAAAATATAAATAGTCAAAACATAAATAAAAAAAGTTGGAAGCAACAATAGAAAATAAATTTCGTTAGGAAGAGGAAAGAATGCTATGCTTGGACATTTGAATAGAAGCGGCACCTCTTAAACAGATTGGTAAGGAAGCGAAGCGCCTTATTAGATTGAATAAAGAGATCAATGGGAGCAATAATACAAAATAATTTTGTGTACTGAAGAGAAATGAATGCTATGCTTGCAAAGTGTGAATAGAAGCGATGCATCTTAAACCAATTGGTAAGGAAGCACTGTACCCTATTAGATTGAGAAAACACAATTTCTGGAAGCAATAACAGAAAAAATTGCAGTAATGAAGAGGAAAGAAAAATATGCATTTAAAATGTGAATGGAAGCGATACCTCCTAAACCAATTGGTAAGAAAGCACAGTACCTTATTAGATTGAGTAACACATTTAGGGAAGCAATGATATAGATAGTAATGAGAGTAATGAATGATATAGTTATAAATGTGAATAGAAGCGATATCTCTTAAAACAATTGGTAAGGAAGCGACAACAGAAATACAAAATTCACAACCCATCCCTACATCTTTCGGCACGACTTCGTCTTAGTTTACAACTATTTTATTATTTCGAGGACGGGTAGATAATCTTCCCGCCGTAAGTGGGCTTAATTGCTAGTGCAACCCAAAAAAAATATTAAATACAACGCTGGTAGGAGAAAAGAATCAACAAAGAATTAGTGGGCGTGGAGAAAACCATGAGTGCGCGCTGAGTTCTTGTATACAATTCAAATCGACTATATACTCGAATCCTTGCCCAATCTATATTTCTATAACGCTTTTTACGTTGTGTCACAATCTTGGATTATTGTGCGTATGTGCGTGCGCAAGAGCTAAGGATTGAGCGTGGATTATAATCTTGTTTCGAAAGAACCCATCCAAGACGGATTTTTCAGAATTGGATTATAATCCTTCACGTGAAACACATTAATATCGAGAATTTGGATTTATTTGTAATTTTGATTTCTCTTTTCTTGCACTCACTCTTTGTCAAGGTTTGGTGAATCTTTTTTTTTCTTTCATCGAATTTTGTCAATAATTTTCAGAAACGTGTCCGTTTGACACTGTATGAATCAACAAACATTGGGTAGAGAAATCCACCTAGAAGTGTCCCAAAAATATCCAGACAGTATGGACTTCACGCAGCTTTGTAGTATGTATGCCTGCTGTGGAACTGAACACGCCTCAACAGCGCACAAGATTTGGCTCCGAGACTTTACTGTCTCGGTCACGTCGAGTTTGCATTTCTATTAACATGTCATACATCATATTATCAATTTAATCTAAATATATTCATATTACAAAGCACCTTGACGTTCTGCAATGGCTAGACAAAGAATCCGTATCAACTCATGGACTCGTATATTATTTTGCGGTTCAATTCTCTTTCGTCGACAATCCAACTTGTAACATCGTAGGACGTTGGCGTTATTGTAGAAAAACACTCTATTCTTCTTCGGGTCTTCAGAGAGCCCTTGAACTGTTCCGAGGATGTTTTCATTTAACTTCAGCCAACTCCCAACGCGTAAGTAAACAATACCTTCTTTGGTGCTCTGTCTATAGAAGACTCAATAAAAACACCGATAAGGTTTGAACTCAATTTTACAAAAGTCAGCAGTTTTGCCTGACGGTATGATCCTATCTCTTCTGTGGTACTCAATAAAGCGTGGTATTTATGACTTTGTCGTCTGTCGACAAGGGATTTGCAGGTGTATACCGCCTCGCCTTCTGCCATGAAGTACAGATTGTAAAAGTAAATAGTTCACGTATGAGAATACGACAGCAAATGCTGAACAGCTACACTTTACCGTCCCAATAACTGCAAATTCTAATGCTCCAATATACTTGCCGCAAATTTTTCATTAAAATGGGGGTATGGATTTTTTTAAGTCGATAAAAGTTGACTTATCTCCAAACGCTGTAGGGAATCTCTTGTGGGAAAATACACTAACTTAACTGCTATACAAATCGATCCGCCAGTTGTAGAATACTATACATAGCCCTTCCGCTACCTTGGGTAAGGATTCAATTCCTCTGGCAGATATTGAGGCTTTCCTTTTCGGGTATTGTTCCAAGGGTACAGAGTTTCATATTTTCTCGTACTTGAAAATGGTCCGACGTTTAAGTTGTTTTCTTTGACACAGGAAATATGTAATTGAAGAACTTAAAATAAAATGACGTCAGAATACTCTATGGAACGCTGATAGTGAAAGTCAGAAAGCAGGGGAAAGTCCGGACGAGATAATCATTATTTTCTCCTCTGAAACCCTTTAAAGTTTTGAAGGTGCTTGGCTAATTTTGGCTTGCTGGAGGGATGAAGTTGAACGTGATCAGGTAACCAGCTCCGTTCACATACACAAAGTGCTTATCTTTTCTGGCACTGTACACCGCGCACAGCACCGGCACAAGATTTTGAGAAATTTATTGAGATGATGGTTTTGGCTCTCTGCCCATAGCATAAGGTAAGAAGAAGCAGAAGAAGGCCGGACGCTCTAATACGGTATGAACGCATACTTGGTTACAAGGGAGTATCAGAAAGCGACACGGCGGCTCGGACCCGATATATTCGTCAATACTGTATGGAGTCAAATACGAGACTGCATTACGTAGTCCCAAGATGCAAAACTTCAGACTTTTTTTAATTTAAATGAAAAAGATCGGAGTTAACTTGCAACAAATGGAATTACTCCAAAGGATAATTTTTACTGATGCTTAATAAAGTCACCCTACCGAAAAGATGGCACGGATCTAAAGTGAGCAAATCATTGGAACGGTTTGTGAATTTCCCTAGCTAGATATTGAGAGTCCGGAACTAGAGAACTGAGATCGATTAGTGTTTTTGAAGGAGTGCGGGTAACGACGACGGCTGCACCTCACTACCCTGGAAGTACATAAAGAACGGAATGTTCTGCCTATGGTAGCGTATGGTTCACCTCAGAGGATAGAGAAAAGTACCACCACCATGCTAGCCAATAATTGTGCCGTCAGTTGTTAGTTTCTCACGAGCATATTTTTCTCTCGCCTCACTTCCACTTAAATTTGAACCGTCGGGTTCACGGTTAGGGAGCACACGCCAGGTGGTGAAAAACCCCGTGAAAAATACAATTAAAAACTTTCCCTTCACCTTTCTCCGTTCGTGAACCCAAGAACTCATCAGATCGCCTTTTCTAATAGGTCATAACCGGTGGAGCAGGTCGGATGAATGAGTAGTTCACTACCTTAGGAAGAAAAATTCATTCTACTTTACTCCCGAAGAGAAAGTTATTAAAATTAAATGAAAATTAATGAACCGACAATGGTTAATGTGATAGAAGTGAAAGGAGAGATAACTTTGTCCTCCTTTCTTTTAGGAGATGCTAACGCAACGGTAGTGTAATACCATTTCCGTATGCCACGTAACCGTGGGCTCTGAAAAATCACACATTTTAATTGTGACGTATGTTTAGTCTTAATTAATCACGTTCAATATTTTGGCATTCAAGAATTGCAGAACTCACGCCGGTCATTATCGATCTCTTCCATCCATAATACGAAATCCAGAAATATCCAACAGCTCTAATTTGTTTTTACATTTTTTACATTTTATCGTGCCTTATTATCTTCACATGTATCTTGCTGTATTGGTCTAAATGTTTTTCGGTGGTAAAACTGGAATCCTCTGTAACGTCTTATCATGTTATGGATCTAAATGGAAAAATGTGACGACAAAGTTCTGATTAAATTTTCACTTCTACTTTATAATGGCTTCCTTCAGAATATTTAAGAAGAATGATTTTGATCTCTTTCCATGAGCTTAGTATTATCGTTACTCCATGTTAACAAAAATACACCCGACCTCCCTTTTTTGCACGATAGACTGGAGAATTATAACGTCCACAACCTGGGCATTTCAGTGCAACAAATTTATTATTGAAAGCGTGTTAATCAATTTATTTGGCTCAGCTGGAAACATGTTTCGGGCTGTCTTAACTTGCAAAATTTAACAGGTTTAAATCTTATCTAGATTGTACAAGATTAGCCTTGACATAAAATGTACGTCTTACTTTCGGTCAATTTGTGTTCTACATTTCAGTTAATTGACAGCGTCGCAGAGACGCCTTCCACGTGGTGAGGTGATACAATACTCCGTACGTCACGTAGTCATTGTATTTTTCCCATTCAGTGCGGCCATCGCCGACGCAAAAATGTCAAGACTCAAATTTTCCAAGGTGACTTTGCCTGTCCGGATGTACTTTCCAGGAGGCGAAGACGGATGAAGTTTCCTAAAATCGGTGCACACTCGCTACTGCAAAAAGCAAATTCTAATTTTTAAAGAGTTCGATCTAACAGTTTTAAAAACTTAAGTGACGATGAAGGCGAACAACGATGGAACAATTGCTCAAGTGGCTGCAAGTTATCATCAACTCAAGGTCCGGCCAAAAGCGCAACTCCAGACATGACAAATGTCAAGAGGGATTCCCTGAAGGTTTCGCTTGCAGTCGTCCGTTTTCATGAATTGCTAGACGTTATCTCCATACAACTTTTGTCATATGGTGGCTTCGTATAAACAATACTAATGACTAAACCCGATTAAAAGCGACCTGCATAACGTACCCTCTTAAAATGGATTAATAAAAACGATTAATTTTTATTTATTCACACGACGCGTAGACCCATCAAAGCCATTCACTGACTACTCACTTCTCGTTGAATCTGGATTTATTCAATTTCAGTACTTATGAACCCTGAAATCACCTTTTGCGTAGTATTTTCTTCTGCATGTTGATACTGTTCCGAGTTTCAATACATAATTTAGAACCTCTTCTATGACGAGAAACAAAAGAAACGAAACCTGAATGTCATGTCAAACTGTCATTACCAATTTGAAATAAAGGCCCTGGTTCTGCTATGGTACAGTCTCGAATTTTCACCAATTTATATGTGTATACGCTGCCTACGAATGATACATGGACTTTGGGCCGTTGTTTGTAGTATGTACCGATTTTGGTCAAGTGACAGTTTCTTGTTGTCGACATGTAGAGAAATGAGAGGGAGAGAGAAAAAGAAAGCAGCAATTTTTTTTTGTAGGAAATCATGATGATCACTTTTTGGCCTTTATTCAACGTAGCAAGTATGTATACCCGTACACCACACATAATATACCACCACACATCACAGGCATTCTCATCATGTACATATGTACTATTTTTATTTTAAACGGACGACGTATCCTTAAATATGTTTGTACGACTAGGAAAAAATATTAGAGTCATCATCATCAACTTCATTCCTCAATATTTCTTAGCAACAAATGTTGACTCATCTAATAACTTATATGGTGACGGTACGTACTAGACATAAGTCGAAGTCCATGTAGCAATAGTACATAGTAGTAATAATCGTAATGGCATGGTAGTAGTAAACGGGAATGAGTTTCACTCCCTGTCCCCATCACTTATTTCATTCATAATAATAATAATAGAAATAGAAATAGTACATAGTACATAACATACATAAACATAATTTTAGGAGTGGCCTGACGCCCAAATAGTATGCATTCATGCACACACAAATATATAAATTTTATATTAGGATGGTTTAATGTAATAATATATGTTATGTGTTATGTGTGGGAGACAACATTTTGTGTTTGTGTGTGTGTTTGGTTGATCTTCGGCAACGGATGTCATTTACATGGAAAAGGAAACACACTTAGGAAGAGACATTTGGTTGGTCGTCGCCTTTCCCCTGAAGGAAAATAAGCCAGCATCCTCTTATTCCGAGATCTTTGTGCCCTGGAACCAACGTAATCCAATGTGAAAGTCTTCGGATACATTTTCGAGCCAGTGCCAGGGCAGGGCACGCAGGCATGACAGAATGGGCAATAAACCTGAAAAGACACAAAAAGTGAACCCATTACATTACAACGAACATCCTTTTACATTGCGAAGGCGAGGCTCGACTCCCAACTTGCTTATGGGATCCTATTTAGGAACATTTTTCCGCCAAAAAGGAAGAAACTAATATGTAAATGCATTTAGTTTGAACTGATGCATTATTGAGAGGAAAATAAGAAACCATAAACTTCCACATGATCTACCACTACCACGTTCGTTCCTTTCTCCAAATTCCTTTATACTAACAAGAAAAAAAAGGAGAACAGAAATCTGCCCGCAAGGCCCATGCTTCCAAACGCTCAGCCTTATTCTGATGCAGCAACGCTCTACACTCTCTGTTAAGGTATTACGCGAAATGTGACACTCTTTTCAGTGTAAGCAAAATCACGTTCTTGCAGACGAGATCATTTTATGTCATGTATTCTTAAATAGCAGTTTTTATGTATAAAGAGGTAGAAACATGTGCTTTTAAATTTCATTTCAGCAGGAGAATCTCAAATTCCATAAGTTTATGTGTTCGTTACTTAGAGTTAGCTGTCACAGGAGTTAAAATTGCGGTAATGAGATACAAGTTCTCCAACTTATACATATGTAATATCGAAGCGTAGCTTGGACTCGTACAGGTTTCACCGCATGCTATATAGTGACATCCCAGCAAAATGCCCATCGATTTGATTTGATTTGATTCTTTATTAATGTGTTTGACCAACGCATCCTGATACATTTAAGTACAAGTAGAATGGCTTAATTCGGCCAACACGGCACCAATTTTGAATTTAGATTAAATACCAATTAATAACCTATATCCTTACTAATAACTAATATCCTTAGTATTCCGAGTCAGACTGGCAAACAGCGCACGATTATTTTTATTTATTTTAAGTGTCGTGGTAGTGTGTAGACTGTCCCCGTAGCTTAAAGAACACTTCTATGAATGAAGCATATCTACTTATCTATCTATCGATTCAAAATCCAATAAGCCTTACTGATCAGTTAATTGATATCTCTAATTTGACATCCAATCATAAAATAGAAGTAATTATATGATAACTGCACTCTTTGTTATAATCGGAACCTAAATCAATCTTTGTAGGACATAGGAATGTGGATGGGTTCACAGGAAATGTGAGGGTGTTAATTTTTGGTATGACGTATCACTTGGAGTGAATTGCTTTTGTAAAGGCACAACATTACATTAAATACACAAGAACACCCTCTGATCATCCAAACTGCAATAACTGCAGTATAGTTACAGATGATTCTCGGACTTTCCAGTTGTACCCAAGAGGATGTAAAACACAAATGGAACTCGAATAAGTGGACAATAGACACTAACCAGATGCTGGTGGTGCAAAAGCTCGGCCATAGATCATTTCTTTCCAAGGTTTAGTGGAGAAACTGCAAACTGCATGATTTGCAAAATTCCCTTGGATCTGATCAAATCATATGACCTGACCTCAACATATGGTTGGATATGAGCAGTTTGCGTGGCCGCTACCGACACCACTACCACCGCTGCCTTTACACCAAAAGAAGGCATTAGAGACAAAAAGAGTCTTTTGTAATGGAGGAATGCTATAGGCAATCCACTATGATGAAGAGGCTCTCTCTACGGTACATGTAGTACTATCTGGAGGAGTACAATTTTGATATGGGCGATTCACGAATAACATATTTGAAGGAAACGTATACGTAAATTCCTTGCATCTTCCTTGGTACATTGGATTTTTTCTAGCCCGTACTGCAGTGTGCTGTCCTAATACTTCGAATACGACCCAGTCAGTCAATATATGGTTTTCACTTACGTTGGGGAATACTACAGAGGAAGTAGAAATTGCCAACGTGTGGAAAATATGAGCTCAGATGAGGAAACATAACTCTGGTGCTGCACTGCGAAGGAAAACCGACGGAAGAGAAAAAGAAGGTTCGGGCGGAAGCAAGTTTTTATATAGGAAATGCGTCTGGATTGCCAATTTTTGTTACTTTCGAGGCATCAAATTTTTTCTTTCAGCAAAGCCAAGTGTTTCAATTTTGTCTAGCGCCTCGACACACTACGTACGTACGTATTACTTTATAGATTCACTTTCATTTTATATTTTTATTTTTTTTGGATGCCCCCAAAATACCAGAAGGATTTGGGGAGTTTTACAAGGCTCAATAATCCCAGTCCCGTTTTGGTCGTACATTCTCCAATAGATTTGTTGGCCATTCCCTACCGCTTTCACTCAAAAAAGCATTCACTTTCTATCGGTTTTGTATTCTGTTCAGTTTGTCTTTTCCTAAGAATCACTCCCAATTTTTAAACGTTTTGCGGCCTCCCAATTCCAAACATCGACATCTTACATTCTATTTCTAATCATACAGTCATTTCTCATGGATTCTTTTGGACTGATATTTTATTTATTGTAGTCATTAACCTTATAGCTCACACAATAGGATCACCGCAGATGCCACATAGACTCAACGCGTAGTGTCGTCAGTTCGGACTGCCTAATTACTTAAACAATAATCCATAAATGAGTTACACTAAGGTTTTGTGTAAATCCGGGTCTTACAAACCAGACTCTAAAATAATAGTACTTGCTCTATGCTGGTGTTCAGGGTTAGACTCTATTTACGTATGACAACTAGGAATAGTGTCTAAGCTCTAGCAAATATTTCTCTGGTAATTTATTACTAAAACTCTTCTCCGTGATTGTGTAA
>JAQFYE010005173.1:0-12282 GCA_034694305.1 Protaphorura glebata | reverse complement strand
GTCCGAGGAATCGAACCCCAGCACAGCGAGACAGAATGGGCCAACCATACCATCATGCTGCAATGGACTTGCTATTTAGTGACCATTATAAAAACATTAACTCAACTGCTGCTTTGTTCATTGACTGTATTACAATCCAGGCAGGAAAGCCAAGACAGAATAATAATAATTCACTCCAATTTACCTTGATTTTGCATCTGTTGCTGTTGTTGTTGTTGCTGCTGTTGCTGTTGGAACATGACATTTTGATTTGGAGGACCACCAGGAAACCCTTGACCTTGCATTTGACCTCCAGGACCCCCAGGTGGTCCTTGAGCTCGTAATTGTTGTCTTAATATTTGTTGCTGTCTCGGTCCTGGACCAGTAGGACCAGGTCCTTGAGGGAATTGTTGAAATTGGCCCGGAGCATGTGGAGGTACAGATGTAGGGTTACGTGTTCTTAGCATGGTATGGAGAGCTACTTTTGTTTGGCTTCTTGGTTCTGTAACAATTCAATCAAATTATTATAATTATAAAATTCAAATTGATACACATTCAAATATTTTTTTGGCTCAATTACCTGGAACTTGCTGTGGAGTATAATACATTTGTTGTTGTTGACCTCCATCATACCATTGTGGTGGAACAGGTCCCGGTGGATAATTCGGTGGTGGCTGATTTATTCCAACCCCAGGTGGCATTTGACTTGACACAGGTCCAGGTACACCATAAGGAACACCCTTTAAAATAAAATTAAGAGCACTTTTGTGATCATCGTTCATTGACGTAAAAATTCCAAACTATCTTAATATTGCCTGCTATGAACTTACCACATTTGGATTTGAAATGGCTTGCTGTTGTTGTTGCTGCTGTTGTTGGGCCAAAGTGGCATTCATTTGTTGTTGAGCCGTTGCAGCTTGGGCTTGGGCCTGTGCAGCCTGCTGTTGTTGTAACTGCTGGGCTTTCGTGAGTCTTTTCTTCCTTGGAGGTTTCGGTTTCACAGTAGTAGTTTTCCCAACTGGACCACGAGGACTTTGATCCAATAAACAAGGTACTTCTGTTTTGATGATGATTTCATCTTTGATAATAATCTCTGGTTTGACATCAATTTCCTCTGGTGGAAGAGGAACTGGTTCTAAGAAATGACTGAAGGGTTTGACGATACCATGAGTATGGAATTTATTAAGTCTATGAGCTTCTTCGTATCGGAGTGCTTTCCTCTCACTTTTTACAGCTCCAAACCAAGCCCATGATAATGGGGCAGGATGTCTTTGCCCTTCAAGTAGTTCCCATGGGCTTACTTTTTGTTTTTCCCAGACTTGTAAACCCTGGTTAATAAAATTAACAAATTATTCAACCACTTAAATATTCCAAAACACAAATTATAGAATTTAGAAAAAATATATTACAGGTTTCTTATCCACAAACTCAAAAGATTGGACTCGGTTCCCTTTAGAATCAATGATCGTGGACGTGGGTTGAGTGACAATAATTTCTGCTTGAACTTTTGAAAATGGAAGCAATTGTCGGAGTGGTTTGAGAGAATCGGAATTTCTGTCTGCTAATTCCTTTTTCAATTTCTTTATTAAATTCACATTTTGTTTTTTCAGTTCATCAATTCTTTCTCCAGCTTCATTCATTTGAGTTGAGTGAACCAAGGAAGTCACCATGTCCACGATAGTTAAGAACACATCACTAAAACGATTAAAAAATCCAGGATTAAATAATATCAAAACAAAAATTGAAATTATACTTTTATTTGTATCTTCTTAACCTGTTGCTGTGTAGATCAACAACGGAATGTGTCACGAGCTGCGTCAGTACGACCGCCCATTCACCGGTGGCTGGAACACTTCTTTGAACAGCATCAAACATTCCTCCGACCAAGCTAAGACGAAGTCGAAGAGCATCTCGAAGTGCGTTCACTTTTCCTTCAGTGTCCTTTAAGCCATAATAGAATTAAATTAAAATTTCTATTGTGGTAAGTTTTATTTACATCTCAGTCTAAATTCTCTAAGTATATTCTTGATTGGGTTTTAAAATGAAAGCAAAAAATATCTCAAAACTGTATTCTTTTCGATCTGCATCTAACAAAATTCTATTTACTAAAAAAAAACTAGTGGCCACCGGTTAAAGTTTTGGAGTAGAATTTTCACAAAAGTTGTTCCCGAGAAAATTGTAATCAACATGACAAAAGTTCCGCCAAATCCAGCGACTTTTTGGCGTAAAAACTGTGGTGTTCCACATTGACTTCGGTTATACGATAAAAAAAATTTTCCTCCAAAGTCTGCAAGCTTTCAACCCAAGGATTATAACTAGTTTCACCCCACCAATGTCAATAAATAAATAATAAAATGACACCGGCGCTTAAAAGTCTGTTTTCCTAACAAAATAAAAAATTTACTCACAGCATCCTTCGCATACTGCAGAAGTTGAGTAAATTGTGCCAATAGACTCGTGAGCAGAGATTCACGTTGTTCATCCTGACCCCTGAGACAAGTCAATATAAGTGCCAAAAATGGGAGATGTGAATGAAGTCCAACTCCTTGTTCTTTCCTCGTCGGATTTTTTGGCCATAAAGTATTCTCTAGAACAGTACCTGTCAAATTCCACGATAATTAAAATTTTGTTCCAAAAGAATTTAAAAAAGAACAAAAGCACCATTTTCAATAACTTTGTGATTACCCGCATGTCGAAGAACTCTGCCCTGGACCTGTGCTGACAATTTAGACACGAGTGGGGCGACCAACCAGGCCGATGTGGCTGTCAATCCCTTCCCATCCCTTGAAGTCATTCTTTCTCCAGAAGAATTTCTATTATGTTGATTATTCTGATTTGCACTCGGTGGAGTTTTTACACTTTGATCTTGCTGAGTTTTCTTCCCAGACCTTGGACTTTTTCCTGGAGCAGGGGAAGGAGTTGCGGAATGTTGGATAATGTACTCTTGACCTGTGATAATTAAATACAAACGAATTTAATTAATTCTCAAAATCACTCTTTGGATTTCCAACTGAAACTATATCTCAAATAATTTTTACCCAAACCGTTCAAAACCCTTACCAGCATCTTCTCCCAAATGAAAAACTTCTAGGGCAGATTTTGCTACAATATCCAACCAATTTTGATGTTCTGTTTGACTCCCAGCCAATTGTTTGTGTTGTAAAGTTAAGCCAAGATACGCCTCACGAAGATTCCATTGATCCAATGATTCCATGATTCTTGGAATGTGTGTCCTTGGATCTAAACTTTCATCAGTCCAATTGGTATCAGGGTAACAAATCATGTGAAGAAGTTTTTGTGTGTGTTTGGGTGGAACTATTGGGTCTAGGAGAAATTGTGGTTTGGTAAGTTCATCTGGGTTTTGAAGACAACATTGACGGACCCAAGGCTCTGCACACATTTGTTGGAGTGCATTCAAAGCAAAACTGGCGAAGGTTCGGGTTTCAGCCCTGGAAATCAAATTAATTTCATTTTTAGTTTATATCCAAAAAAACGCGAAATGAAACGTTGTCTTCTAAAATTTAAGTAACAAAAACAATTTCGAATTAAAATAGAAGGAAACTGGATTTAAATAATGTATTAATCAAATATTTTAAACCAAATGAAAAATCTAGAGATGGATGTTAAGTCAAATTTTACTCAGTCTAATGGATCGAATTAAAAAAAGTAGTTATAGATAATAAATAAACAATTTTTTTCATAAAAAGTTTGATTAATTCAAGGAAAACTTAATTTTTTAACAAAACCACGATTTGCACAAATAGTTTAAATTAACTCGGAAAAACAAAATTGAACAATGAATAAAACACGCCAAGAAATAAAAAACAAATCATCAAATCAAATTAATACTAACCTGAGAGCGTCATTTCGTTCAGACGGTACGTCAGAAGTGCCAAGAATATGTGAAATACTGAGTTCACTCTGTGGCATCCCTGGAATTGACCTTTGCTCTCTCCTCCTATCATTTGTCCCTGATGTGTCAGCCAATAAAACCATTGCCTTCAATACAGCCAACACTGCTCCCAAGGAACTAGTGTTGTGTGCAGCGGACAAGAGTCTTCGGTCGCAAGCCAATTTCAAAACATTCGGTGGAGCATTTGGATTAAAATTATCTTGAGTTTTGAATAGTGTTAAAAATAAGTGACAAGTGAGTCGAGCCCCTGCCTCCGTATCTGTGTCACTCGGACCACGACCTGTTCAGGTAACAAAATAAACACAAATTTTAATCCTCAAAATAATAGAAAAGGAAAATAATAATAGTAAAAATTGGTATTCCATTTAAGGCATCCTAAAACAGCTGCGCATATTTTTTTGAAAATAGGATTTGTCCTGGGAATGTACCCTAGTAGTATGAAAAATAATACTAGAAATAATTACCTTCATTCCAAGCCTCAAGAAGACATGGAACTGCTCTCCAAACAATATCCTGGAGTGAGAAACACTGACGAGCGACAAGGAGAGCTGTTAGGGTGGCCAAATTGGAATGACTGCTCAAATGCTTCACATCTACTTCAGAGAGAATTTCCGCATATGAACCATGTCTGGCTGGACTACAGAGTGCACGCAAGACGGCTAACCACTCCGAACAAAGTGCTGGACAAGCAGCAGAAATTTCCGCACAAAGTGAAGCCAAATCATTAAGTCTCTCCGTGTCAGCCTCATTGCAAATACTGAGCACTGCATTACACACAAAACTGTAGCGACACTCCGGATTGTCCACCAATTGTCGAATTAGTTGAATATCGACCTGAAAAACCAAGCACATATTTAAATTACGATTCTCATTCAAAAATGTCTAGCACCATAGTTCAGTATAATTAATTTAGAATGTCACCGGTTGTATTGTTTAATCGTTGATCGGTTCCCAAAATTTTAGAGAGAGTTGCGATATTATTCAAAATAATTTAAAAAAAAATGTGATTTAATTCAACCCTTTTTCATTTAAAGCCGAGATTTGATTCTGAATTTTTTTATTTGATTCGAAGCCAAAATCCTAATTCATTTTTGAAAAAATAAAACCAAACGGTTTCTGATTATTCCAATTTGGTTTAAAATCAGGATTTATTAACAAGTATACTTCTCATCCGATTTAAAAAGCAAGGTCCAATACTGTACGGCGGATTATTTTTAAAATAGAAACTTACTTTTCGTTTTGGATAATCCAAACATTGAGTCATGAATGAATTGTTCCATTCTAAACAAGACTCTGTAGATTCTGGAGCAAGCGTGAATAGTGATTTCAGCATGATTTTAACAGCGGGATGCTGAAGTGTTTCTGAAAAATTCTTGGAACGTAGAAATCCAGAAGATGCTTGAAGGACAGTCAAATATGCGAGTGAACATCTTTCGGCTGAAGTAAAGTCCGTCGCAGTTTTCAATCTATTCATGAGGCGATGCAAACTGTCCCAAGCAATCATGACCAGTTCCGGGTCAACTTTAGAAAATATAAAAAGGAACAAATTAAATTTAGCTCCATAAGGATTCCATTTTTGAATTATATTTCGGGACAAAGGAAAAACTTAATTTTTACAACAGGATTCGTATATATTACGTATTTTTAAAGAATCCCATCGTAGGAGAGGTAGAATAAATAGTTATATAAAATAATTACGCAATAATGTGGAGTGGTAACGTTGTAGAATTGCGACCAATTGAAGTTGAAGTGACGTCGTATATTGTCCAACAAGTGGACTGGATGGGCATCTTTGTACAAGTTGATTTTCAACTTCTGATAATTCTCGGAGCATTTGTACAGACACTTCTACCAAACTTGTGACGTTCAAAGCAGACTCCATCAATTCGGTCAAAAAAGCAATGTGTTCTACTGTTGGAAGGTAACTCATTCGTCCTGAAAGAAATACAACAGAAATAAGTGAAACTATTGTATTGTTAGATCTGGAATGCAATAGAAACATCATAATACAGTCTACACCACGTTTCATGAAAATGATGAAGTCAACCGCCAAAGCAAATAATAAAATATGGATATAAAATTAACTTCACTCAATTAGTTATCTTTCAACAATTTGTCATTTGTCAAATACGAAATAAAAAAAATACTGACCATCGATAATAATATATGCCAATTTTTCAATCAAGTAAGCTTCAAATATAGAAATAAATATAAAATGAAATGAAAAGTGACGAATTCTTGGAAATTGCCAAATTAATTGACCCTAAAATCTGATTTCAATGTAGAACGAAATTGAACTAAACTGGGCCCTTTTAGTTGGTCCGCCAATTATCAAATAAAATGCACATCACATTTTTTTTAAATTAGAAAATCAAAAAAGAAATCTGGGTATTAATTCCCCAATCGGTGAATTCAAATGAACCCAAAATAAGAAAGTGTTCGATATAAGTATAAAATTGAAAGCAAATTCAATTTTGAAACTGGAGAATAAACAGCAACAAATTATAGTGAAACATGAAATTAAAAAAATAATTTGCCAACTATCGGATAAACCGAAAACAAGGACGACAAAACTGATTGACCAAAAACAATATCACACTTTAATTAAAAAATTCTTACCAGTAGCGAAGGACACCAACATTTCTACACATGTAGCGGCAGTGATTGAAGTAACAGTATGTTGATCAAAATATGGTAACGCTTGGAATCGACTTTGTAGATTTTCAAGAGAAATCTCATTCTTGGATTGTTTCTTCACCCGACTCCCATTCCCATCCGCAATATCATAACAGAATTTTTTACTGAATAATTTCCCCAAGTCCTTGGAAACTTTCTTGACAACATGACGAGCCTCATCTCTTGCACGACCAACTCCATACAATAAAATATGTCTTTGATTAGCTTCATGCAAACAAGATTCGTCTTGTGGCAGTGGGAAATGGGTCACATATAATCGATGTCTGGATTGTTTGGAGATTTCTGCAGAACCATTTGTTCCAGAATTATTTGAAGCAGGTTGTCCAACATTTCTTGACATTCCACCACTGGAATCTCCACCTTGACCTCCTGAACTACTGCTACTATTGGATTGTTGGTGCCCAGAAGATGACATGGAGCCAAAACCTCCTCCTCCTCCACTTCCTTCATCTTTTGGAGAATCCACCTATTCAAATAGTTTATTTCAATCAGTGTCAAGTAAAATAACGTAGAAATATATGAAGATGTTATGCTTTAATATTACACTGACCTGATCCATATTATGTTGCTTCTGATGAATATGTTGTAAAAGATCTTGAAGATCTTCATCAATATTTCTATCATCATAATCGGTTGGACGTTGAATGTCTTGAATCCTTGGCGGTGGTTGAAACAATGGAAGACCTCGATCATCCATTAAATCATGATGCGGTGTCGCTCCCGGGGTCACGGATGAAACTGATGCGGGTGTTCCAGGTCCAGGATGTGACCCGGGACCAGGCGTCGCCACAGACTGGGCTTGAGGAACTCCAGGTGTATTTGTATTACTTGGTGGCATTCCACACAAATCCCCCCTTGCCACCAATGTACAGAGATATGCATCATGTGAAAAAATATCATGACGAATTAGTGCTGAAAAAAGATGAACGAGAGAAGCGAATGTGGTCCGGCTCGTAGTAGAAGATTCGTCTGGAAATTGATAATAAAATATTATTTTAAATAGAATTATTATTAAAAAATAATACTATTTAGTCTATTTAAGATATTGTTTCATCACTCACCCAATGTTGGAGCCTCCGTGTCCAAATAATTAAAAAGTAGATTATGATAAATTGGTAGCCCTGTGTAACTCTCATTGTCATCATCTCCATTCCCACTCCCACTATTGTTACTATTACTCCCACCATTAATCTCCATGGATGAAAGTTGAGCATTATTACTCCCTCCATTACTATTTCCATTCCCACTCTCACTTCCACTGTTATTTCCACCATTTGGAACATCATCCCCTGACATCACTTCAGTTTTGATTTCAATTCCATTACTTCCATTTCCACCTTGATTTGTATTTGTAGCAGGATTACTTTGACTGTCAGTCTCCGTTGAGGATGTCGCATCGGACTGTCGGTGTTCAAGTAAAAGTGCAACAGCCAGTGCTCTATGTTCTCCATACCGATGTGGGCCAACTGCCCAATGACACAAAAGTAAAACAATTGGAGCATCTTCTTCTCCAGGATTTTCTTTTGATACAGGTGGGAAGATTTTGTTGTAAATTCCATCCAAGGAATTTGTCGAGTCAACTTTGTCAAAGCAATGACGGTCCAAAGCATCCAGAGCGGATAAGGTTTTCTGGAGTGTGGAACCTGAAAGAAATATGCCAAATTGGTTTACCAAAAAAAAATTACTATTATTTTATAACTTGATTTGAATTAATACGTTCTTCAAAAATTAAAACTTCAAACCAGCCATAGAAAAACTTTAGTGAAGTTAAACTACGATATAGAAAGCTTCAGCCAACTTAAACAAGACCTGGCAATGCTAGAATTAAAAATAAATGTTTGGAACTAAAAGAATTCGACATAATTTAAATTCACAGAAAACTGCAAAATAAAATGGTAAATATCACTTAATTGGATTTTTTTGATTCAAATAAAAAAATAGTTCGTCTAGGAATATAGATCTGAAAACAGGTCAGGAAATACAAACTAAATAACATTAAACTATAAAACTTAAAAAATAAAAATAAAACTATGGCACTAAAATTAATCAATATTAATAATATAATTTTAATTCAGAAAATATTTGAATAAATATTTGCTTCAAGTTACATACAACTTCATTAGGATTACAAGAAAATAAATAATACCAGGCATTTAAATAAATATTGGATAAACAAAACTTGAATAAATCCAAACAGAAATATAAGAATTAAAAAGTAATGAGCGGATCTTGAGTTGTGAAAATAAACATTCAACGTAATTCAAATTCTGGACAAATTGGAAAAGAAATTGTTAGACTTAATAAAACTTATAATTAAAATAATAAATAAATCTTCAATTGCTTTCCAAAAATGTTAAAGTAAAATTATATTCAAACCAGAATTAATTTGGCATGAAGATATGTTAGAAAAAACGCGATTAAAATTAAACCGAAGTTGAATATGATTATAAAAGGAATATGTAGAGCTTCAGTTGTAAAAGTCAGCATAATTTTAATTTAGAAATGAAAAAACTGTTAAAATTAAATAAAGCTCAGGATTAAGAAATTAGATTGAACTGAATCTAAAAAAACCCTCACAAAATAAAAATCGAATCAAATCTAGAAATATTTATTGAAGATCCCACTCCAGATAACTGAATAAAGTAAAAATCATATGACCAAACACATTTAAATTGAAATGTGGTACTGAAGTTAAATAAAATTATCCAGCCTCATTTAAATTCAGAAAATATTGAATTGAAATAATACTCAAAATAAATTCCAACTTGGGATAAATCTGAAACTATTACTCCGTAAGTAAAACATTGATTCAATTCAAAAATCTCTATTGGCGGCGGTCCAGTTAGAGAGGTCTCACTGAATTTAGACCAATGTCACCAGATATATCAAAACTTACCCGCAAGAGATTGCTGCCATTCATCACAAGCCCATTTGGCCTCCACGGCTCGACTCCTCAACCTAATTTGTTCTTCAGCAACTCGAAGTTGTGCCCTTATGATAGGATTATTAGCTCTTGGCGGCATGGGAAGTGCAGAAGGTGGAATAGGAATCAAATCCAATGGACTTCCATGTTGAATGGTTGAATTTGTGACTTTGACAATATCCCCACTTGAGAGTCCTCCAACTGTACCACAAAGTACTGGTCCACTTCCACTACCACCACTACTGAACATCCCTTGATTGTAGACAAGGGCAGTTGGGCATTCTAGGGTCACTACTTGAAGGGCACTCACAAGAGCCAAGACAGTACTTCGATGAGAAGGACAATGCAAATGTTCCAAAAGTGCAGCAGGGGGTTGAATCGTCTGTGGAAAATTTGAAGACATGTCCATTTCATCAAAAAGAGTTGACAATTGTCTGGAAGCAAATTGGGTCATCCGTCGTGCTAAAAGTTCGGACTGAGCGATGTCAGAAATGTAAGAGAGAAGAAGAGGGACAAGGGCTTTCCAAGCTCCGTCTTCAAGAGTTTTCACATTTTCACACACGTCAATGATCCACTGCAGCCACTCAAATCTGTCCAATAGTCCTTCCTAAAAATAATGAGGGGAGAATTAGTACAATATACATCTTCCCCAAAAGTAAACATGAACGCTGTTCCGACAATTTTCAAATTAAATCGAAATTAAATAAATAGTTCAAAAGTGTTTATCAATTACGAACGAAACGAAATTTTATGTTCAGCGGAAAATTTGCCATTTTTCTGTTCAGATCAACATCAGGCTTAGTTTTGAATTCGAACTGATCTAAACGGAATGTTTAACCAAAATATGCAAAACATTTATCATTGAACAGAAGATATAATACCTGGTGTAAATGTTTGGCCAAGTCAGTACAATAAGTCCATTGTCGCAAAGCAGCATTGCCATCATCTACTGGAAGGACAATAGAATTTCCTCCAGGAGTTCCAATCCCAGATTGACTTTGCCCATGAGTAGGAGTTGATGAAGGACCAGTCAGAGATGAGGAATTACTGTTCGGAGTACTCGAGACAGGACTAGCCCCTGTACCACCATTGTACCAATCCGTCAACCGGTAAAGAATATCCTTCAAACAACGGAGCAGTGAGACCGTCCACTCTAAAATTTTAAAACAACATTAATGAGGTTAAATAATAAGATTACACATTTTATTATTGTACTGCGGAATTCTTTCTGAAACTGATAGGAATTGGGCAAAAATAACCACAAAATAATCTGGAATGTAAGAAAAAACGACCCATATTCAACTCCTTCGTTAAAATTTCAAAGTTTATGATCAGAAAAGTTAAACAAAGAATATCTTATTTGTATACAAACTAACAAACACCAGACGTAATTTATTTGGTCTGTAATGCCATTCGGACAAAGGAACTGCTTTTGTTTCAAAAATGTGGCAAATGGTTACCCTATCTCTCTACTGTGCCCATAAATAATTTTTGGTCACTTTTTGTTTATTATTAATAAAAAGCAAAAATAAGCAGAAATAATTCCTAGTTCTTACCTTGACAAGGGTCCGGCATTTGTCTTTTCTTGGTCTTGGCTTCTGAAATAGCTGAATTGTAGCTAGTCGTAATTTTAAGGAACCATGCGGCACGGACAGTTGGAACTGAATGTTCAGTGAGTGTCAAAAATATTTCTTCCCTTTTATTAAAAATTGGGACACGTTTAGCTAGAGCAGCCAATGGTTTACTCCCAGCCAAATCTTTCATCCAAGATTCTACCAATGCCTTGTGTCTCGGTGTCACTGGCCAAAAATGATCTTTGGTATTTACTTGAAGTCGTCTTTTTCCAGTGTCAGGTAATGCGTTGAGTTCAATCTTTTTTGAGATTGTACCATTGATGAATGCTCCCAACTGCACAAAAATAAAATAATTTTAAATTTTAAGAATTTTAAGTTTTTGAAAACCGATTTTAAATACTAACCTTTGCTGCACTGATATTCGCATTCCTGGCTGATCCAAATTCATCCGAGATTTGGTTCATGTGTGAGAATCCTTGTTTGACATTCACCAATGTCAACTCATCCTATAATTTGCAAAACGAAAATTAAAATTACTATGTATCTTATAAATTGGTTTTTGATCATTGGAAACAAATCGTGAGCAATTTTCAATTATTTTCGTACAACTTTTTTCAGCAATTAATTTGTATTTCTATTCATCACTCTACAAAAATTCATTGCGAATAATAATCTTCTAGATCTGATAAACACAAATTAAATAATTTTAACCATAGTCCTAAATCATGACCAGCCATCACAGCCAGCTTACTTACAGCCAAAAACCAGGACACTCTCAAAACTGGCAAATTTTCAAAAATTTAAAAATTTAGTAAAAGTTGGGCAAAAATAAAAAATTTTGAGACTGCTGGGGAGCTGGGGGAAAATGAATATTCAACATATCAAAAAAAATGTAGAATTCATAAAAACCAAACTAAAATTTCAAAGATACTAATAAATTAATCAGTGACCTCTTTCTGCTTCGCCTCTTGAGGGTAGACGTCCGGTGGTCCAAGTCTTGGTCTTTTCAGTGGACGTTTTTCCCATGAAAACCCAACCATTTGATCCACGGCAGATGACATGATTCAGCAGTTGGTAACACTCACGGTCACGGTCCAATGAGTTCAATTTTTGTGTCTATTTGTCACTGACCTCATCTGACCCGTGAATGTAAAGGCCAAAAACTGGTACGTACGTAAAGGTCATTAATTCCGATT
>JAQFYE010005172.1:0-12284 GCA_034694305.1 Protaphorura glebata | reverse complement strand
TGTAAATATACCAACATAACAATAAACAGTCACGTATGGGTGACAGCCGTTGGTAAAAGTATTAAAGAAGAGGTTAGGAAGGTGTATCTCGAAACGTAAGCGAAGCAGCAATGGTCCGTGTTCCGGAGTATGTAACAAGGTGCTCGACGGGCTGCAGTTCTTTTTAACTTAGAGCTGTCAGGTTGACAGTACGACTTGCATTGATTGGAGTGATTCAATGCAAGTCGCAGTGATTCAATTGCTGCACCTGAGGACCATTCGTTGTGCTTCGAAGTTTTATACCTACACATTAACAAAGATCGTTAAGTGGTAGTATTACATGAGTCGTCTTTGTTAGTATTGTGGTGCTGCCGACTGCATTCAAGTAGTGAAAATCGGAGAGACGGAGAGACGGACAGACGGACGGGGAGGATATTATAAACCCTAACAAAACTTAAGTCCACTGGCTCATAATCCATTCACGTTATAGTCACTACGAGGATAGATCGGAACAGAGTCGGACTGACCATTGCGATGTGGTCAATACTAAAGATGGTTAGTACCACAGTACCATGCGATGTACCAACGGACCAATCTGCACATATTTACACTATGTTACCCTTGTGAATTGCCAGCCATTTTGACGACTAGCGTTAAAGTATTCGCTAAGAAGCAAAGAGTAATTGTTATAGTTGGACTAAAAATTTGGAACTAGTAAAGGGCTAAACCGATGCCGAAACCAACTGAAACCAAGGCATTCTAATCAAAACCCGAGGAAACAGAGCGTTTTGCTTTAAGTTTAAACGATGCATTTAGTTTACAAGAAATTGAAAACAAAGGTTGAACACAACAAAATAAAAATGTAAATGAGTGTAACGTCATAGGAATTCTTCGTCAAAAATATTCTTGTGTCAACGCTCTTCAATTTCAAAGTCATTTTGGATTGTGCCGTTGCGAACCGTGATTTCAAATTGGCGCAATATTTGTACACATACGCGAGAATAAAGTTTGTCTCATGGTTTGGATACTCCCGTGTTAAACATTTTGGAGAAGAGATACGAATCGTTGAGGAATTTAAGATACCACATTTGCACATTGAATACTAATTTGAGTAGCAAATATAAAATCAAAAAGATTTTAGGACTGACAATTCGACCTAGTCCCATGATACCAGCAGCTTATTCACCAAAATAGCTTTTGAAGAATTTTATAATTTTTAATACTGACGACTAACAAAAAATATTCTTTTGGCAAGACATAATATTTTTTACAACGTGCACACATTAAAAAACTAGTTTCAAATTTTCTTACAAATTGTGAATAGATTATGAGCTACAGCCGTTTGAATGGTCAAGAACCATGTTTTGTGGCAAATCTTGAGCCTTGCCCGGGCCAGGAGATCGCCGTTTTGTTCCGTGGTTTTTCAAGATTCAACACACCCAACGATTGGATTGGATTGGATTGGATTGGATGTAATTTTATTTAAGTCATCAATACCATAGCTCAAACAATATAACCATCAAAAATGAAACGTTGAACTGTCCGTGAGTGTCAGTGTCATCGACTGTAACTAAACTTAACTATTGTAAATTAAAACTAAATTAACAACTATATTGCAATTTATTATCAAATCAAATGTACAATATGACATTAACATGACAATGACGCACAAAATATATGAAGACTATTTATTCCAGTTACAGTTCCAAATCACACGAGTAAAACAATTTCATTTCTGTCGATATTTTAGAAGACATGACAGAGGGTTCAACAAATAATTTGGAAGGTGAATAAATTTATTTCATTGCGATGAGGATGAATATGATGAAAATGAAGTAGTGATGAGGTGCCTGGGCAACACCAAAAGATTTGGTGGACTTGTCTGATGTGGTGGAATTATCGCGAGGGTCTGGTGTTGTAGAAAGTTCAGGTTTAGGTTCACAATAACATTTCCCACTAACAATAAACATTCCTTCGAGTTCACAATCGTCCGCCAAATGTTCACAAGCTTCAATCAAAATATTCTCATCTTCTTTGACGCATGTCCTGTCCACTGAATTACATACCAAGGCAACGCCGAATCGCTGACAGAGTCCTTGGTCATTTTTATGTTTACTTGTCAATTTGACGATAGTGTCCGTCAATTTTTTGTACTGTGCTTTAGTCATGCGCGTTCCTTTCTTGTCCAGATGTCGAATCCGCTCAACAGCAGCGGATGCATCCCCTTCGGCATTCAAATAACATGAATTACATTCAGACAACTTGAAAATCTTTTCAAATAAAATTGCTTTTTCGTTGAATTCGTTGAAAATCTTCCACATTTTATCCATGTCATCAACATCCGAAGGGAACGAAGGGACTCGTGCAAACATTAAGAAACGTGAAACATCAGTCAATTTATCACGGCATTGGGGGCCGGCTCGTCCTCTAAACCTGCAAGTGCAGTAGATCTCCATCTCCTCGTCAATGTCTAAACCCGTGTGACATTTCAAATTCTCCGGACAAACTCCGACCATAGAGATTTCCACTCCTTTATTGAGTAAAAGTTTGGTTCCACGAGTGTAAGTTTTATCTTTTATCCTTGAAAACACAAAATTTTGGGCGCAAATTTTTGAACGCATTCCCCATGCTGAGTCGCAAGTAAACGGAATAATTTTCATTGTTACATTAAAATTTCTTTAGAAAAAATATTTTAACAAAATTAAAAAATATCATGTGTCCAGCTGGACTCAGTGTTCGTTTAGATTCAAAAACTTGGAACAAAAAGTTGTGCTCCCAGGAGGAATAGAAGCCGTACCCAGTCACGTGTGCCGAGTGGCGCAGAAGGAAAATATCAGAGTCTATTGTGCAGAATTCTGATGATTCCGTTCGTCATGTCACATTTTTTGAATTCTTCAGGCAGAATACAAGTTGGTGGAATGAAAAACGGAAGGCGTGACGGAGGTGGTTGAATTGGCATCGTTTGAATGGATGGAGGTATGCACTCACACACTCCATTGTAGGCATTTTCGGGTAGATTGGGATCATTAAGCGGATTACATCTGCTGAGTTTCGTCAAGTCACAAAAACTCCGATGACCGGATGATATTGATGGTAATGGTGAGGGACCTTAAGTGTCTCCTTTCGTTTGGCGCAGAAATCAGAGTCCGATTAGTCCGATAGTTCTTCGTCAGAAATTGTGTACAATGGACGGTGGTAATCATAATTGCATCTGCCTCCATCGTCACGGGTACGGGAGTGAATGGAAGTGTCTTGGTTGGGAGGAAAATCTCCTTCAAGGAGAAAAGATCCTGGTCATAATCCCTAGGGGCACGTACACGTTGTCTTTGACTGTAGAGGGATCCAGAACAATAATTATCTCCACAAGATGGAGGCCCAATTGCAAGACCTGCAAGAACCTAAGAATATATTCAGTAAAACTTCTCTACGACGATATTTACAATCAATTCCGTTCCTACATTAGGTCCTTTTACGATAATCTAATACTGTGTGTGCGTGTATAAAAAATTGGAACAGAATAGCGCCATACCAACACTGCCAAGAGGTACATCTCCACCCAGTTCCCTATGGAAAATGGAAAAATACGAAGCTAATGGAATTTCTTCTTTAATTTGCTCCGGTCTCAATGCTATGGAATCAACTTCTTCATCGCCTGGATATTCTCTCATTTGACACGGTTTGTTGAATGCAAATGTACAAATCTTCTCACGATCACGCAGTCCTCCTGAAACACTTATGTCAAAAATACTGAATTGTGTGAAATGAATCTTAAAAGACTCTCTCCTCCAAATCAAACCAGGACGGCATTCACATTTTGCAGTTGTTTTGGAGCATTGGAGGTGTTTGAAAGGACTGCAGAGTGGTTGATTTGCATCCAGTAAGTGACGTTGCCAAATGGGATATTTCACCAGATCTCTGACCGAAGGTGGACTGAAGAGATGTTGATTCAAGGCAGGGTCCGCAGAACATCCCTCACCCAGGAGTTTGTATCCATTCCGAAGTCTCACTTCATTCTTCATTGAATCACCCTCAGGGCACATCCCATTTTTTTCCTAGCAACGCATCACACCATCCACGTTGAGCGGAAAATTATCCGCTTTTAAGAATATAATTTAAAAATTAAAAATCCCCTGATCCTACATAGAGAATATTCATGCCATTCCATAGAGTAAGGAATATCGATGACTTCTCATCTCCCTATGAGAGGTATTGATCTAATGTTAACTTTTGGAATCAAGTACCTAACGAACGTCATCCTTTCCAACCCTCCACGCTGCACAAGCAAAAAGTGGTAGTGGGCCTCCTTGGAGGCGGGGTATGATAGATATTGAAATCCAATAAGAAAATTACCCCGAGATCAATCTACCAATAGTAGCCATTTACCGAGATCTTTCGTAGACAAGAACCCGTATGCACTCAGAATGTCTACCTATGCAGAGCATTTCTTGGTCGATGTGGTAGCTAGACTGTCAAACTATCTCATTCTGCCTTTCTTTCAATACAAACGTAGAATGTTCTATTCCATTGGACTGAAATGTCAATGTCATTATTTGCGAGCGAATATTTTTCTACTTGCATTTGCTTTCCTACTACTTGGGGTACCTTCCATAGGTCGAAAGTTAGGAAGAACGCCTAAAGACGATCCTTCGTGATGGGATTGGAATGTGTGAGTAGCGGAGTAATATTTTGTAGTGACAAGACTACGAATATACAAGACATAGACAGTGAGGACGTACAAAATTGGTGACACGGGAATTAGTAATCGTCGTTCGCGCCCACCTTTTCTTGCAGCTGTTCATACTTGGTATGTAAATTATGTACTTGCTAGTCCTTGCATAAAATATCCACTTCCACTTTTATCAGAAACAATGAATTTGTCTGATTTTCGGTGATTAACGGGAAACTGTAGGAGTGGATGGCCGAGGGCCGACCCTCTCAGAAATCCATTCAATTCCCTACGTGCATTATGTCAACGCAAGGCTGGGTTCAAAAATGGCACGAGTATGACATAACAGGTCACCTTTGCAATTATTTTTTCTTTGAAAATATAACATTTTCCCGGGTGATTACCCCGAAATTGGTAATAATTATGACTGCAAAGCCGAAATTATTCCTAGAATTGTGCCGCCATTTGTGCAATCCATACAAACAATTCTAAAATGGCAAAAATGCTTACCGTTGGTAGTTTTACCAGAAAACTTTCATTAGATGTAGAATTACAATTCGAGTAAAATAGAGAGCTCCGCCATTTTCTTTAAAAATGCGCGAAGATGTTCGAACATGCCTTATCCACGATTGTCTATTTATTTGGCCAATCTTTTCAGAATCAACTGTTATAAATAAACGGACCATGAAATACTTAGGACCCAAAAAGGTGAGGCTAATAATATTCCTGTTTTCTGCAATGTTCGAGATTCTAAAATTCAGAAATTTTGGTGACTAATAATACGCATGGGGATTCATTCGTGGATTTCGAACATCACGGGGGCGATCTTTGTTGAATGAATCCTTGGAATTAATTTGAAGAAAATGTGCCAAAGATTAAGCTCCTAAGAATTTCCGAATTTGTTGAGGTAGTTTCTCCCCAGAAACAGAAACCTTAATGTGAGCATTGAGCTCTTGGCATTGGCAAAGTAGACTGGAGTCCGGAAACGACGAAGACGAAGACGCTTTAGTTTGAAATGGCGCCGACGACCTCGCGATAGACAAAATAAATTATCCTGACATTTTTTCGACACTAGGTTTTTCTACGAAGCACTCATCACCCTGTGCATGCTGTCTTGTGATCTGACGTGACTGTGACATTTACCAAAGGCAACATGGACCCTGAGTCGGCCGACAATTTATTTATCAATCCGTGGTCGTGTCTTCCATCGGATCGGATATTTTGGGTACAAAATCCGACCCATTCGGAATATTCGCAATGGACATGGTCATATGCTTCTATCCGACCCGAACTAATTTGGATCGTTTTTCAGAAAATCCCAATATCCGGCAAAGCTTGCGAACATTTAATGCGCTCAAAAAAATATCAGACCTAGTCGGTATACGCTTTATCCTTCACGGTTATCCAAACCGATCCAATCCGATTTAGTGTCCCCCGGACATGTATAATGTAAAAAATAAAATTCTGGGAAGGAAACATGCCGAAATGGGTAAAATCTGTCAATCTGTGTTAAATGGTTCAGATTGAAATTCATGTGGGTAATCTCATGTCTTCTGTAAAAAGAGGATGTTTCATGTCATCCTCTGACTCTGGTTCCCATCAACCTCTTCATTTACGTGAGCACTTTTTCCATGTATTTTTAATGAGTTACTTCACATCACTTTCTATTCAACACTTTCCCGGAAATTGGTAGGTTAGGTCGGTCGGTCGGTGGATGAGCCAACAAATTCATTCATGATTCCTCAGAGGATGATACAATGTCAACCAAAATTAAATTGTTAAATGAGTTGAAGCAGCAACTGGAGTAATTGCATCCACATTGCACGGCACGGCACGCAATGATTTGCCCAGAATACAGAAACAGAATTAGATTAATGAAAGAAATTCAAAGTGCAAAGTTCTAGAATGGAACACGGCTGTTTCATATTTTTTTTATCCCTACCCGAGAATGACGGGGAAAAAGTGAGGTATACATTTTGTAAATAATTTCGTGACATAGTGGTACACTTGGCTGCTGCTACTTTTGTACATTATGTATTCCACGGGAGAAGCGGTTGCTTTCAACGGATTATACGGATAAAATGTTCAGGTAGAAATCCTCCAGAACCCTCAATCGCAGATGAATTGGAGTCATGTTTACTTATTTACTGAATTAAAATTCGAGCAAGTTGGCAATAATCAAAGAACGAAATACAATTTGTGGCGTCGACAAAAGATAACTGACACTCGAATGAAAAAATCTAGAAAAATCTAGAACAATCTGCCCACGGACACACAAGAACCAAATATTTGCCAAATCTAACGAAACCGGAAAAATTTTAACACGCACGAGCATCACAAGTGTGCTCGCATTATTAATTCAGGTACGACAGAATCTTTGGCACGATTTTCATTTTCTTGCCACCACCCGGAATATAAAATAAAAAATAGTGCAAAACTACTCAGACTGCTGCGACATGGAAAAATTTCGATTAACAAGACTGATGGTTTACTGTATTTAAAGGACCTTACCGCCGGGTCAGTATTTTTGGTATTCGAGGTACGCATTTTCGAACAAAAGGGTCACTTTTGCGGCTAACTCGTGGCGCGTGACTCGTGTGTGTTTCGTGTGGGTCCAGTGACTAAATGCAGACCGGGTTGAAAAAAATCTGGGAAAGAATTTTAGCCTGGCTTGCACCAAAACCGTTGGAAACTGGCTTTATCTTGAAATGAGTCCAGAAAATACATAATTGACTAAATTAATTAAGTTTGATCATCATTTGATCACATGTACTAATGTTTTGAAATAATTGAACCATAAACGGCAATGTCACGCGTACTAACAGTGATAATCTGAAGTTACGTAATTTTGTGCCATGCCATAATCCAATACCAGGATGTAAACAAAAGGAATCGTGCGTGCGGGAATATATTAAACGGAAATTAAATTTCAATGAACCATAGCCATTTCGTTAATCTAATTTTTGCGCATGTTCTTATTTGTTGTCTTCATTAATCTAGGTGTTCGCCTGGCTATACGAACACACAATAATAAACCTGTAACTTTCCGGTCTTATTTTAATATAATTTGAAACCTTGGCGTCCGCCGGGACTGACATTACTACGATTTAGTGAAAGTGATTTACAAAATCTTATTGACATTGACGCTGGCTTTTTGGCTTAAGACTCTGTGCATGTTGTAGAATTCTTGGGGAGGTTAATAAATTCAATCGTGTCTTTCTGCGTGGTTAGACCCGCAAGTAAATAATTCAATTTGAGTCCCAAATATTTACTGAAACTGTTGATGTAAATTCGAATAAATATTTTGGCATGTAGCACGCTTTAAAGCCCAGACGGGAATAAATGACAGTACCAGTTTTGGGCCTAATGTTAGTAGCGATAGCGATTCCATCCTATGCAATTCTAATTTATCAGGAACAACATCAAGTTTTGAATTCGTTAATCTAATGAGAGAGCAAATTTCTGCACAAATAATTAAGAAGGTCGAAATGAATGACATACTTTGAGCATGAATTATTTTCTTGTGAAATTTAGCGCTGAATGAATTAGAATCTTGATACCTCATTATGTTGCATCTGCTAATGACACGTTAAATGAAAATTTTCCCAACAAGTTTATAAACAACAAGCTTTGAACATAAATTACAATCAATAAGATCCTTGTTGCCCACAGAAGTAACGTCAAAGCAAATGAACGGTTCAGGTCAAATATGAAATCATCAAATTTTCTTTGCAACTTTTTCCAAAAATCAACCCTCATTAGCAGGTCCCGCCATAAGACGTAATGCATTTTTCAAACTTAAAGTTGAGTTTTTTTCAAAAATGCTTGAAATCACCCAATTCGTCGACATCAGTGAAAAAAGCATGGGGTCAGAAGGCGATCACACATTCTAGATACTAGCCAGCTTTGCTGGCTGCCCGGTTGAGGATTGCGTATGATCGTACGAATTCATCAGAATTATGACCCCAACTCAAGATTATATTTCCTGTTTACTTTTTCCGACAAATACACGAAAAAGTGCGCATTGAAGAAATTATGGACGAAATTACGATCGATACAATAACTGAAGGTAATAACTCGAATATATGAACTCCCCTCAAATTATACTTCCTGTTTGCACTAATTTTCAGGTAAATAAACTTAAGAGGGCGCTTACCCGAGGCATGACCGAGTCAGAGGCTCTCCTTCGTTTATGTTTATCGTTTTCTTCCAAATGCTCCAAACACCAATCCAGCTCACTCAATACTTCCTGGGCTAACTTGGCGAATTTCCGATCTATGCCAAAAATTGAAAATGATGTGATATTCTCGTGATGGCAATGTTCCTAAGCTCAAACGATTATGGAAATGAACTTACTAAATTGATGCGGAAAAACATGATGGTGATTAGTATGATGATCCCCAGCGGATACGTCAATGTCCAAGTCCAAGTCACTCTCGCTGTGTATCAAAACAATAATATTATTATTATCATTACTTTTTGCAACGTATGCTATTACGGACAAGGGAAGGTTATTCGTGTAAAAATTTAAAATCAATTTAAGAGAGTCAAGACAGCGTAGTAGTACGGGGTTCCCATCTGCTACCGGTTGGAGCGGGGTTCAAATCTCCGTTTCTGGTGTATCTCGAACCGACCTTTCTTATACTGTAAGGTTTTTAGCTTGTATTCGCAGGGGGTTCTCCCGCTTTCGGTATCATAAATTAGTACAGTGCCTTAATGGGGTAGGAAAGTTGGGTATCCCGAAGATACCCAATGATGATTAGAAAAACGTTGGGGTAGAGTGGGTTATGTAGTAATACATTCGTCAAAATGAGGTGAATTCTGAACCCACATAGCACAGTTGGATGTTTATGCCTCGTAGGAACATAACATACCCCTAGTAGTACGAGAGGAGCCAGATACAGAAAAATCTCTTTAAAGCAACCACGAAATTCTATTACCTACTCGAGGGACGAATTTTGTATCAGAAATAGATACCTTGTGAGAATCTAGATTGCTTAATGCTGTCGTCTTTGTGAAGACACTGTCACTCACTACTGTACATCACGTATAAATAATATTATTCGTAATCTCAATCTTATATTTTCGTACATGCTTTACGTAAAAATCCTTTCACTGTAATTGCAATTTATAACAAATCCAATTAACTAATGATCGAATTTGATGCAGATATCAAGTTTGCATGTTCGTAGTTCGCTTTGGGCTGAATAACAAGTCAAACCGGATTTTTAATCCCTCCCCTGACGCAACTAACGACGCGAATAAATAATGCAGTATGCGAACAAAAACGAATCTCTACGGTAATTAGATAGGACAATGTAAAGTATATTAAGACATTCAGAATTTAATTTACAGTCCATGTCTATGTCACCCTTTATGCAAAAACAAGAGACACTTTGTATTAAATTGCATCGCAGAAAATCACGCTAATTTTTTCTAGTATAAAAATAAATGACATTTAAAGGACGTCTTAAGAATTCTGCAAACCTGTGGTGACGCAAAGTGTAGAATTTTGAGTCCGCACTAGAATTTGTTTAAGTTCTCTTGTCAACTATAATTTATTGACACTCGTCGAGGCGAGGTCATCGTCACGCAACTATGTAATTTTTCTTCGTAAAGATTTAAATGCCTTAGATTTAGCCCGAAGCAGGTACCCATAGTAGTAGGGAAAATCACCAAAGAAGAAAGATCTCCAAAGCAACGACTCCCAACTTCCAGTATTTTATGCTGAAATTGCGAGGGGCTGCTTAAACTTCAGGCGGACTGGTGTTTCCGAACTGAGCCTTTTCTATTACTAGTGGCACCTTCCCCAGGCCAAATAGAAAACAACCAAGTACTGCTAGTACTTGAAGTCGTTTCACCCTGCCTTTCAAATAATGTGAATTATTGCGCTATTTCCAATAGTGTCGCAGTTTAGGAAATACAAACCTTAATTTGTGTCACAGAGAGAAACTAAGAAAAATAGAACTAAGATAAAAAGCTGGTCAGTCGATGAACTCTTAGTTAAAATTGTAAAATTGTTGTCCAGAGTATGTATAGTTACGAAATTTGACGAGATCAGTCTGTATAATCATATGTACGACATTGCTTGTGACATATTTGACTTCGACAATGGTTGAATGTATAATATAATTTGACGGTTAAGCTGGATACGACTTGTAATGTGTATGACAATATTCTGAATACGGCTGGATTATCTATTACAACCGGATTGAATTAATGATCAACGAGAAAAATAACCATTGAAAATGTCTGAAAATTCTGTATATTATGAAAATTACTTCATGCCTTCGTAGGTTAATTCTCTTTATATTAGCACTTAGGGTGACCGATTTGTGAAAAAAATGTGGTAACATGTTATAAATCTTTCGTCACTTGAATAAACGATCTATCTATCTATTGCTGAACCTGAAATCACAGTTACAGGAGGTCAATGCATTTGCACATTACGTCAGTTTTGGTCAACAAAACTTAAACACCCTGTAATCTCCGAATATCCGAAATTTAAGCACATTTACTCAAGTGGATTAGGCGGTCGTTTCCTACGCTTGAGATAAATACGAATCTAGGTGGATACTCTAGTCGAATTCTCAGATTATGTCAGATGGAAATGCGTCGAAAGTTTATAACTTGAGAAAAGCACATGAACATTCACACAACGCCTGTCAATCAAATTAGCAAGTTGGTCAAATCCTTTAACTCTGACTCGCCTCTTTTCAAAGGGAACTCATAAACTGATTTGAATAACAAAGAGCCTGTCAACGAAATGGAAATGTTGTGTCACGAGTACCCGCTTCCGACTCCGTGAATTTTTGTGCTCTTCAAATTTCCGGTTTTCTCTCTCTACGCCTAATACACCTAATATTATGAGCCCCTAAATTTCGCCATAAAGTTATGGATATATGAACGACGACGACGACAAACAATCCTACACAATAGAAGTTAAGAGTCAAATTCAAATTGATACGCCAGCCAACCATATTATGATGACTATTATGTTATAATATTATTCAGACTGAGTCTCCAACCCGGGTGACACAATTAGTTCGGAATAGAGCTTCATTTGCATGTGGGTAGGGAAGTGAGGGATAAGATCAGAAGCACTTTAGCTCTAATTGAGAGTCCATTCCTTTTATCTACCAAGTGTCATGGTTCCTGATTCACTAATGTAGCTCCACATTCTCTTTTCCGAACCCACTGCATTCATTATATAATAGTTTTCCGCCCGTTGGAATGCAAAAGTAGGCAAATTAAAATATCGGAGTTTTCTCGTGAATGGCTTTAGACAATTTAGAACACTGTTAAGAGTAAGGACGAGGGAACTCTCTTGTGTGGTTTCGTTTCAATTGTTCTAATATTTGACCGAAATTTTCCGTTAAACCAAGACCAATAAAACATCTCCCTTATAGGTTAGCCAATCCAGCTACTATATTCATGACCAAATCTCTGTCCATATATCCATCCCTAAAAAACACCGCACAGCCAAAACCGCTGAATCGAATGAAATAATTTTTATATTGGCAGATCAGAAATTAAATTACCTGAGTCTGTGAAGATTTTTCAAAAAAAAATTCAAAATTTGAAGTTTTTTTGAATTTAAATACGGTAAAATAGAAGCAGCACACCCTCACCTGTGTTG
>JAQFYE010005171.1:0-12285 GCA_034694305.1 Protaphorura glebata | reverse complement strand
CCCCACTCAGAGGATGCCAATCTACTGAGAAAAATGGGTGTCGGGTCAAGGTCCTGGTATACAGGTCGTGCCTATCCTTTGTTAGAGCAAATCATCCAAGATTTCGGAGACAGGTTATCCAGACGAAGCATGGTGGTAAGTTGTCTTCTTAAGGCGTTGTATTATCAATTATTCAGAATCATCTAAAATAAAGTCATAATAATAAAACATACTTAGTATACGCTCGTCATATTTTGATGGTGGGAGTGCCTGTGGGGTACTTATATGTTGGAATGCTTTATAATATCACGTTAAAGAAACCAGACCAATTTTCAGAGAAATATGAATACTTACTTTCTGTACTGCACACCAAACTACTGGGTTGCTGTTTTCCAAGTATCTTATTAGGACAGTTTCGACGTTAATATGACTTATCAGTTTACTCATGCCATGTCAGGAAGTGGCCACAATTGAACTTCGTACAGGAAACTATACTCGGATGACACACACACCTGTAATTATTCAGAATTGAACTAAACAAGACAACTTTCTATTTTCCATTTTCTCAAATATAAAATTAGGCAGTACGGAGTTCTCAGGAAAGGATCTAATTCAAATCAAAATAGACTTTCAAATCATCCTAGGGTTAATTATTCAAAATCCATGAACCATTAACGTTTGTTTACTTACGGAAAATTATTTTTGTAGGTCACTCGGATTTGAATCTTGGAATTTTTTCCAAACAACTTGCCAAACAGCGTTGTTCCAAACAACTTGTTTCCAAAAACTATCCTTGTGACAACTGCAGGCTGCAATGCAAATCATGTTAGAACGTTGCCATGGATTTGCTAGAGGTAATTTTTGAGGTAACAGTATTCATCCAAGCTGATGTGAAAACTTGTAAGGATGAATTCGGAGACTCGTAAATCCAGACTCACTTATTTTCATGTGGGCAGCTGATAATGAAGTTGAATGAGGAAAGATTGACCCCGAATAGAATTCCCATGAACTCTTTTGCATTTTTATTCATAGAATAAGTGAACATCTTGCAGTCACAGGAAATTCACTGACGTGAGCCAATATTTATTGCTCACGCAATATTCCTTTGACCTCTGAAAAGTGAACCCACTCCATGCACACAATGTGACAGAGAAATGCAAGAACTTTTTAATATTTTTGTGTTGAATAGAATTAACATTTCAATTCTTTCCGACTGAGTATATAAACCCAGGATTTTCAGAGAACATTGTCGGAGAACCATCATAAGATTCGAAGCGTTCAGAACTCTACTTTAAGAGTCAAAATCTGAAGTTTCTCTGTTGAGAAACGGAACTCTGAAGAACAGACGAGATAGAATATCGAGAACCTAATCCTACTTCGACCTATTCCGAAACCAAATCGTTATTTGGTTTTGGATAACTGCGTTTCCTTGTCCACCTTTGAAACAATCCTTACCTTTGAAATCAAAAGTGATTTAGGGAATTGGGAAGAGACAACACTATGGTTTAAGTTGAAAGCGTAACACGGAATCGTCGTACTACCGTATTTTGTTAAATACGAGAATTGTTATTCAAACGAGCTGAGAACATTGATCAATGTTCAGTTAACAATTCTAAATTAACTTTCATAAGTTACAATCAAATAATCGTTATACTTTAATACTCGAGACCGAAAACCTAACTACCCAAATAAGACTCAACATTCTAAAGGGAACTAACGGCTAACAACGCGGCTCATACATTTACACACAATTGTTAGTGTTAAGATTTACTCTTGGATCTGACTATGATATTATGGTGAAGACTTTCTCTACCACAGTTCGCTCTTGTCTCTAATGCATATTTAAGCTTAAAATAACCGGCGAACTCAAAAATTCTTATGCGGCATTGTTGAAATCATTTTACGGGATGTTTTGAATTCAAATGCATAATGACTTCAGTAGATCAGTAAAACAAGCTTGCCGAATTTAAAAACCCAAACTTGGAATATAATATCGGACACAAGCAAATATTTTTAAACACAGGTTTTATTGAATTTACAATTTTAAAAAAGTGAGTGATGTCCTAAATTCTAGTATTTGTAGGTTGCTTGTAACTTAGTATACTCTCTGGGAAACAATTCAACCTGTCCTTCTCTCATACGACAAGGGGTGGACGAAAATGAATCCATTTGATGTCCAGATAACGCATATCTAAAAAAAATAGCTCACTCCATTCTTACACTACAGGAGAACTTAAAATTATACATAATTTATTGTGTTTTAAAAAAAAAAAAAAAAATTGCAAGCAAATTGCTAATACAAAGAACGGAACAATTTGAGCTCAATTATCAACGCATATATACGTACATCGATTTCTAATTTATGATACATTAAAATTCAATTAAATTGTATCCAAAGTTGTAAAATTAGAATAACTCAAAGAATGGTGTGGTTTGAACGATTCAAATTCCTTGCACTATGTAAATACGATTTTTGAAGGATTCGTCGACGAGAATTTGACATAATTCGATAATTTTTATGGCAAACTTGCCTTGCCTGTTTCATTGTCATTGTCAGTTGTCTTTGAATTTGACTCGTAATCGACATTGGAAATAATTTCCGAATGCTTCTGTGTTGTCAACTGAATTTTTTGCAAAAACTGAGACTGCTCACGAGTACATTTTTGCCTACGTATTAAGTTTTCCATTATACGAGCTCTAAATTCTATAATTTCTTCAGAACGAAGAAATTCTTCACATTCATTCAAAAACCGTTCTAGATTAGAAAATTGTTTCAGCTGTACGTAACACATGGTTATGTGTAGCATGAGGTGTAATTTTCCAAAATCGCTAGACCAATGAATGGGATTAGGGTAATTTTCTTGAGTACTAAGGCAATACTCTATCAAGTATTTGGTGGCACTCAAACTGTTTTTGATTAATAGCTCTTTCAGAATTCTATTAACATTTTGGGTAGTTGTAATTTTGAAAATGCACTGGTGAATTTGAAAGATAGTTGAACAATCTATATTCATGTTATTGTGAAGATTTCGGCGTTCGTCTAGCTCATGTTTCACTAATGCATTGAACCTTTCGAAAACAATTAACATTCTTTCAAATTTGCCCAATTTCCCAAGACATCGGACAAAGTGGAACACCAGTTCTGGAAACAGTTCCATAAGAAACATCAAATGAGTGTCTTCTTCGGACGGTAGGAAGCACTTGTAAAATATTTCCAGTGCAGAATTCAATTGTTCATGCAAAGCTACATTGAAACTGCGATACTTTTTTGAATTCTTTGTGCCGAAGGATCTAGAAACAATTTCTGACAATGATATCATACCCTCGTAAAGATAACCGAACCGATGAAAAAGTCTACTCTGAAGAATATAATATAATTGGCAATTTATATTGACACATAATACCCGAAACCTTGCTACTATTTCATTTGTTTTGTTCAATTCTATTTGATACAATCCAATTAATTCGAACCAACGCAACATGGAATCTAAGTCGTGCACCCGCTTGTATATATTATAAATCGTGGTGCAAAATCTGAGTGATTCCAGTATAAGTTCTCTGGAGAAGCATTTCCTACTGATGACAAGTGACACAATTTTGGTCTCCAACATCGAAATTTCGGACACCGTTTCTCTGTCTAATGGTCCCATCTCTTGATGATCACATGATACCCAGAATCTAATGTATTCTTCGAATACCGGACGATTTCTTCGACATTCTTGCAATAAAGCCCTGGCGGTCACTCGACTGGATTTAAGTAATATCTCAAGTTTCAAAAATCTCAACTTGGTCGCCTGTATGTCTTTGCCACCAAATACTTCATGGAATGATTCTACCGTTTTCCATTCAATTGTCCGGTCCTTCTTTTCATAAGAACACATGCACAAAGCATGGTGGCACAGTCTGAATAAAACGTTTTTGAATTCTCGGACCAGCACCGGGTAATTCAATATATTACTCCAGAAGGATTTGATATAGTAGCTTTCTGACTCGCCGCTTTGATATTTAAAACAATGTGGACCGTTTCTGTCATTCAGAATTTTAAAACACTGTCTTAAGTGGTCCATCTCGGACTTATTGGCCACATTTGTCTCACGTATCACTTCAATAAATATTCTACTGTGCATCGTTATACGAGCTGTATGTTTAGTCAAATAACATTGACACCATTCAACATCAATCATCCCATAATCACTTAATAGCGATATTCCATTGTCTTTAACATAAGGCAGTGCAAGGAATAGTGTTTGAGAAACAAAGCATGACAATATTCCCATCATCCTAATAGCTTCATTTCCATGTGGTTCTTCTCCAATGATTCTCGTTGCTATGTCCCAAACAAATTTAAAGTCCGAAAATGTATCGTCGTCGGGTTCTGATTCACCAAGGCTTCTAAATAAAGACTTAGATCGAATCATCCAGGATTTCAGAGCAAGACTGTCCAGACGAAGCATCGTGGTAGGTTGTCTTCTCAGGGCGTCGTATTTTCAATTATTCAGAATTATCTAAAATCATAATAATAAAACATTTTTAGTATAAGCTCGTTATATTTTGATGATGGGGTGCCTTTGGGGTACTTGTATGTTTGAATGCATTATAATATCAGGTTAAAGAAACCAAACGAAGTATCGGAGTCAAGGAGTGCACTTGTAAGTGTGACTGCGTTGAAATATCACGTTAATAAAGAAACAAAGAAACAAACAAGAAATATGAATACTTACATTCTGTACTGCACACCAAACTACTGCATACTGGGTGTAATGTTAAAGTTAAATGCCAAAGTATATACATTTGGCAATTTTGCAAGTACCTAGTTAGGGCAGTTTCGACGTCAATATGATTTTACCAATTAAATCATTATATGTCAGGAATTGCCGACAATTGAACTTCGCATAGTAAACCATACTCGGATCACACACACTTGGAATAATTGAGAATTGAAATGAACCAGAGAACTTTGTATTTTCCATTTTTTTAAATATAAAATTATACAATACAGAGTTCTCAGGAAAGGATCTAATTTAAATCAAAATCAACTTCCAAATTATCCTAGGGTTAATTAATTGAAATCCATGAACTATTAACTTTTGTTTACTTACTGAAGATAATTCTTCTAGGTCACTCTCGGATTTGAAGATCAATTTATTGCTTCTTCGGACACTGAAATAGGAAATACAATTCAAAGCCCTTTATGTCAATAATTTCACGCCATTTTTAATAATAATACTGTTTTTTTTTAAATATATACCTATTCGATAATACGATATTTTGTATAATATTCTGTAGTTTAGATTTTATTCATGAATGGCACAACGTTGAGTTTCTGATGAGGAATAATTATGTATCAAGGAATTGCCACGCCCGAATGGAGTTATTAAAATATTGAAGATACTTGACGAGAGGGATCTGATTGTGAGAAGAAAAACAATATGAGACAGATCCAGGAACGAAAGAAAAATCCACTAGGTTTGTTTCTCCGGACTTTGAATCTGGATAAAATGGGTGGTACATTTCCTTTATAAAGCCCAACCCAACTCGTAGACTGACCGCTCGATAAAGTGAGGTATAAAGAACGCTGATAATTTAATGTGGAATATATTGAGCTATTGATCATGCATTAGATTACAAATGGTTTGCACGTCTTAGAGATGAAATTAATCCACAAGAGATAAGAGCATGCCTGCCGCTTCATAGAAATCCCAGGGGTCACGCCTTGCGTCCGAACGACTGCAAAAACATTTCTCTACAAATTGCAAATCTTACTTTTCCAGGTAACCCGGAAGATTAGTGTCCGACTCTAAAAAAATATTTTTCCGACTGAAGTGATTTGGATTTGGACCACCCTATAGCTGGGTTGTTATAGCTAAGTGTCATGACGTTGAATTTTTTGCTGAATGTAAGACTTCTTGCAAAACAAAACATTTCTCGTTTAGTCAGCGCTGTGAACTTATTGTATGTCGTTGAATTCTGTGTCAGAATAGTATGGATCAGCATTAGTTGTATTCTCTTCAATCCGATGTAATTATGTCAAATCATTTAAGACTCTAACTAAGACATAAGAGTTGAAACGTTCATTCATACGAAGTGACTCATGATGATGCAAAATTAAATCATTTGTTCAGACAAGAATAATTGACCAATTTCTCTCAGAATGACGTCATAATTTGTTGAATTCACGATTTCAGCAATAGTTGTTATGCGGAACCTAAAATTAAACCTTTACTGCACCGTAAAGTCCTGTGTTCAAGAAGTAAGTTTGAACTCCTCGCTGCGAGAGCATTCGTAGTAAATTTTGTCAATTTTTCTAATTCTTCGTCGTCAATTTGCGCGTAACTCCTTTTGAATTGACCCACAATAGAGATCAAAAATTATAACAATTAATATAGTTGGAACTTTGGGGAAACCCCGTATAATATACGACAAAAGCCAATATTTTGAAAAAATAAATTTTATTGAATCTGTAATTTCTACAAGTAAAGCGGGAGAAGGGGTTGGGGGCCGGGCCGCGCTAATTGCTGGTTGGAAATCATTTTCGAATTATGTTTCTCTGTTGCCGACTGAATTCTTTAAACGAACTCCGTAATTAGCGCATTTTCTCACTGGTGTATGGTATAATAAACTTCTCCGTTTGATGGTATCGAGTGCAATTATTTCCTCCGAAGTTGGTGATTTTTCGGGAACGTAACAAATACAGAAGGGAAAATTCCACACTTGTCAGCACATTCTCAATTTTATTCTTGTATGTACATGTTTGACTGGAAACATTACATGTAATATTATTATTTACATACGCGCATGCATGTATTATTCAGTGAACAAGTATTATTAGCAGTGGTTTGATATCGGATCATCCTCTTAACTGGTGATAAAATGTTATCTTTTTATTACGAACGATATAACTATTACCAACATCATCGTTTTTATTACGAAGGATCCCACGCTCGAATATCAATACCTTTGTCATAATCACCGTCTTCTTTCCTTATTTCTCAACACTTAATGATTCATATGTCTCGTTTCTAACGGTTGGAGATGGGCAATAAATACATATGGTTCGTCCTGGCAGAACAGGACGCATAGCTGAAATTGAATCCAATTGCTCTGATCAAATGACATTCGATCTGTTCCTGTTCGCCCACTGTCTGGAATTGGCAATTATAAATAATTCTCATTTAATGCCAATCATTCGCGATTTCTAAAAACTTAAAATAAACCCACTGAATGGTTTTTGAACCCGAGACATTGACGTGTTCGTTGATTGTCTTACGTTCTAACCACTTGGTGGTTTTAGTTCAGGTTGAGAACAAAAGTCGTTGACGCGAACAAATAATTCATTTTAAAACATATTAAATTGAAACTATTAAAATCCATACTCATAATATTCGCTCTTGTTTTAATTCTTAAGAGTAACACCAGTGAGATCAATTTCATGCTCACAAGACCATCAGATCAAAGACAAAAACGCGGATCCTAATTTTTTTGCTACTACGTTCTTAGTTTCTGACTCATCTGTCGGATAAAATCACGAGATCCTTGACCTAAAATCCAGATTATAACGGTATAAAGAGTGCGGATGTCTACAGATTGGAGAGTAAAGTGTGCGGACTCCACTATTCAGTGTGTGTCATTCTGATCCAATATCGATTGTCGGGTACTGGATATCTGAGACATGTCAATTCTCCAAATGTTGCAATTGTAAGCCAGGAAGGAAAATTGTAAATGAAATATAAGAATACATTATAAGAAACTTGACGGTTTTAACTCTCTGGGTTGGTTGCCCATGCTGTCCATGATTTTTCGCATGTGCATACTTATGTCCTCACTTCAATGTCATCTTAGTATTCATCTTTACCCTGGAGCACAGACATAGTCGGTTATAAATAAAAATTAATTCGATTGAACTCATAACCAAGCCATTTCAGTAAATAGTAATAAATAGTAATTATAATAGCTCAATAAAAACTGTGAGTTTGGAAATATAAAATAAGGTATGGAAATGCATTTTTAAATAACACTTGTTAATTAGTACGATAATTTATAGGAATTGCTCGTACATGATGAAACACTCTCAACTGACATTCACGGTGGTAGATTATCGGCGCAATTTCTACACGATGATGGCGAATTATTTTCCATCTGGATTTGCCAATGTTACATAAGTAGGTTAGAAATAATTCGAATTTTGCTGATTTCACCTTTTTCCCATCTGACTTTTTCCAAAGATATTGGCTATTTTTCTGAAAGTCTAGAAACTTCAAACTGCATCCGCAATTTCTTTCTGACATTTTAGAAAGTATTGTCAGTTACGTATTTAAGGAAATCCTTTTTTTCTATAAACGGTTTACGGTTTGGTATTGAAAAGCTGCACATTGCGTGTTTTTTAATTCTACAACCTTTCAAAATTTTGAACACGGACCACAATCGAACAGAAATTTCCGCTGTTCAATAAAAGGAAACATGAAATCACGAAGGTTAAGAAGATGAGAGTATAGCTATCAGGTACGGACGCCGGTAATCTTATCATATTCTTAGCGACGATCTTCTCACGGTGCACTGAAATAATAGTGTTCAATATCTTTACCCTAGCTTAAATGCCCGAGATAAAATCATTTAAAGTTACAGGGCAGATAAAAGTTACTGTTATTATGATGTGTTCTCCGATTTTGATGTAAGATGTTTATTTAGCTATCATTCATGTTAACAAATATGGCCCTCTTGATTACAACAGTTTTTTTTATGAAAATCTGACAAAATAAAATTATCCTTTCTGTATCGATCAATTTAGTTCTAGACAATCAGGTGTAGGAGGAACGAAAAACTATTAAAATGTTTCAAATAGGTCAATGCGAAGATGGCCGAATACTTTCGTTCGAGATATTGCTCTCATACTGCCTGGCAATTTAATTTTAATTAAAGAATTACACATACAATATTCCACTAATGTCAGATTTTATAATTTCTATTAGTGCTCGGACGGTTCCTCGAGGAACCGGTTCTCTTTCGGTTACACATTTTTTGCCACCGGAAATCTCAGTTCGATTCCCGGTTGGTCCGTGTAAACAAACCTGAACCGAGCTTTTTTGAAGTATAATGCTGCCTGTCATATCGACTGTTTTCAATCTTGCCAAATAGATTAGATTTCTTATCAATATATTTGGGAATTCATTTCTGACCAAGTCAATTTGTTCACGGTGCGTTCTTCTTTGGATGAGACTTAAATGAAGAAATAAGGACATCCGATACCACTTAAATAGCTTGCTAGTAAACATTGAATTCATGTAACAAACATTATAACCCACGAAATCCTATTCTTAATAATTGTTAAGCGAAGATGTTTTAAGGAGATTCAATCAACAATCAAATTTTGAGTTCCACACTAACTGAAATGATCAGATATTTTGCAATTCAGTTTGCCTAGTGGACCAAACAAAATCCCAAGAAGATTCCACGTAAAGTGTAGTTGATTGCGGTACACGTGAAATCTTCTTGCAAAATCCCTCATACATTGAAGCACATTGTGCCGCTTTTACTTTTTTTCCAACGCCTGTCTGTGACAGAATTTATTCCGTAACTGCGAAGTTGCAAAATACATATAATAGGAAAATCCATTTTACAGTAGGAGGCATTTATTGCATTCTGACCATACTCTCCGAAAATATTCTCAACGAATCTGACTAGCCATCCAGGTCATTCCCATACATGCTTATATTTAAAGAATAGTGACAAGGACTCATTAGACCTAGAGAAATAATGAAGTAAATATTAACATCTACCACGTGTCCCAGAAGTCATCGACACAGTTCTTAAATGTTTGCAACAAATACAAATAATATTTCTGCTACGGTTATGCCGTAAAATTCGCAATCCAATTATCTTTGAATATATTTCTATTTTGTCTGAAAAGGTTTCAGCTTGACACAATAATCTCCGTGTGAATCGACTTAAGACTTTCGGGACATTCGCTATACAATATGTTTGCGTGTGTACTCCTTAAATGATTATTTATTAAATAAACACTTCGTTATCTACAGTATCGCAAATAACCTTTGCTCCTCAACAGTCCAGTCGGGAGAAGTCACACAAAAAGTGAGATATGCAATTTATAGAAAATCTTATTGCGGCTCTAGGAGTCTATTCCGGTTGAAAATCGAATACGCGTAGCGGCGCTGACGAGCGTTTAATACAAAAAATGGTATGAAGAGACACCGAAACGTCGGCTTTTCTGATCAAACACAATACGAAAATAATTATTTCTGAAGAACCAGTCGATGCCATATTTTCCTTATGTAATTGTATGCTATTCTTACTATTTTATTTGCATAGATTGGTGAAAGTCGATTTTTTGAAGGCAAGGCATTTGGAGAAAGAAATCTGATTGTTTTCTAGAAACGCCTTGCCAAAATCAACTTTCTCCAAACCTGTCTAAAATTGTATAAAATTAAAGCAAAGAAGATGTCATGGACGGATTTGGAAAAGTTCTTGATTCTGTCAAGAAATAACCGAATTTTCATGGTGTTTTGAACTTGAAGTACTACACTATTTTGCCTCTAGTGAATTGTATATTTAACAATTGGATTGTCTTTTTTCTGAATTGTGCACAGATTGGTATCATGGCGGGCGCAGATCGTACTGGACAAAAATCCTATATTCTCTACGATTACGCTCATCGCTTCTGCACCAGACTCGTTCCGAAAGCTCTATTCATCATGATGTGTGTCTGTTTCATCAGTCCTCGGTTTAGTGATCAGATTCACTGCGCATCTTCCAATTTCATGACGCCTGAGGCCAAGCGACTATTGAATGACTTCTGTTGGAACCTACTCACCGTGAGAATACCCCTGAATGTCACAATGAAAGGCCAAGTCCTCCATCCAAGCGTCTCAAAAAATAAACCTGAAACGGAAAAAGATATTTCTCAACAATTCTGTCTTTGTTTGGCCGTCCTGTTCGTGACCGCCTACATTCCACATCTCTTCTGGAAGGTACGCTTCTTCGTCGAATCCTTATCACTTTGTTTAATTGATTGATACGTATTTATTTAAGTCATCAACTCCATAGCTCACGCAATGTAATCGTAAAATACGTCACACTGAATCATCAGTGAGTGTCGTTAATTCCGACTTGAACTAGACTTAAAATTTAATCCTAACTTAATGAATTTTGATGTCACTAATCCCGAAAAATATCTGGTCGAGCATGGGGGCGCATAAAATAACATTCGTTAAGCGCATATAACTTTTAACTGCTGAACAACTTTTGTGAAGGCTCTACCCATGTAACGATGCATAAAATCCGCTGGCTTAGTCAGCTTTGGAGCACTGCTTTGTAGCAGCTGCTTCCACTCTCATAACATACATATACATAAAATCCAACTTGAATCCGTTCTATATCTTGCCATAAGATCGGTGCAACCGATTTTACCTCAAACGGTTGATACGTTTATCAGGTGGGAAGATAACTCCCAAGACAAATTCTGGGAGCAAAATCTTTATTTTCTCCCTATGTTAGGGAAAGGGAATTATTTTATGATTCGCCTCCATTCCTAAGTACTACCAGTAAGCACAACGTTTCTAGAGTTAATGCCTTTCAAAAACCAGACAATATGTTTGCCAAGGATTCTGAAACAAATCAATCAATCAAATCAGGAGGTCCCGTAGTACGGAATAAACAAGAATAAAAAGCTTTTTGAACGTCTGGTCGGAAAACCAGGTTTTCTGACCACTAAAATTAAATCGGAGTGGGATTAGCCCGAATTCATTTTTTGCTATAGTCAGTTGCCACGTGAGCGGAACTTAACGGGAGAGAAATGTCATTTCGGACGATTTCTATTTTTTCCGATTTACGGGATCTCCTGACTACAAAATCTGATTGACTTGTTTAGTCTCCTTGATTTTATCATCTTGAGCTTAAAAAAGTCTCCTTGACGTTTACTATCCTTGGTTAATTAAATTCCATGATATTATTCACGGAGGATACACCGAGGTCTTTGGTTCATACGGAGTGCTCGATCTGACCTCTCGAAAATAAAAGGGACCCATTTTTGGGCCCTTTTGAAATAGAGATTCACCCTTTTGAAAATGATGAACTCCCCTTTGAAAATTGCAATTTAGAAATCGACTTTCGCCCTTTAGATTTTGATTTCTGAACTTTAGAGCATCTCCCTTTTGAAAAAGACTTTATCCCTTTAGAAATTGACTTTCGCCCTTTTGATTTTGGTTTTTCACTTTAGAATGGATTAAAAAAAAAGAAATTATGCTTCGTTGACTGTCCCGAGATCGAGGATGAACCCTTCGGGTTGGACTTAAC
>JAQFYE010005170.1:0-12285 GCA_034694305.1 Protaphorura glebata | reverse complement strand
CCGACTTTCGTCTCATGATAATCGGGGCGTTGGAATTTCACTTAGATGATCCGATGACGTGTCACGGCGTCTCTTATGAACTCATCAATCGGTAATCAACTCATTCCCTATTTGTCATGGTTTATTATTATTTTGTGACATTTGACGTCATCAATATTTGAATTACAGGACCGTACAACAATCATTTACTGTGAAGACTGATTGTTTGAACGCACTGAATGGAATGGTCCGGGATGGAATTGTAAGTCTTTCCGATGACCGAACGTATTCCAAAAACACTGTTCACTTGTATTGGAAGAGTCAAAATATCAAAGTTCGTCCGGGAGATTTGCGCAAAGTTTGGAAGGGAAATAGTGAAAGGAGTAGAAAACGGAGGGGTTCTATTGCACACGAAGATGGAGTAGTATCGAAGAGACAGCTGATGGATGGAAGTCTTACTAGTAATGACGATTCGCCTAGACAGAAATTGTCTAATGAAGAAATAAGATTTGCTAGAAGTGTGGTAGGTAATGACGGAACGCCTGCGTTTAAACAGTTTTCAGGTTTTCTAATTACAGAAGAAGGAAAAAAGTGTCTAGCTGTTCTGAAAGGAGATGGGGTAAAGTTAACTAATATGTCCAGTATTTTACATCAAGCTGGAGCTAATGCTTCTGAAGCTTTCAAAGCTTTATATAACCTTTGGTTTGATGAGCGAGGAAATAAAACACAATATTTAAGAACTTTAGAAAGTGAGGGAATAAAACTATCCAATATGTCCAGCATTTTAGACAAAGCAAGAGCTAATGCGGCAAAATCATATAAAGAGTTGTATGACCTTTGGTTTGATGAACATGGACAGAAGACACAATATTTAAAATGTCTAGAAAAAGAAGGAATAAGTCTATCTAATATATCCAGTATTTTAAAGGGAGCAGGATCTAATTCCGCAATAACTTTTAAACACTTGCATGAACTTTGGTTTGACAAACAAGGAAGGAAAACACAATATCTAGAAGCCCTGAAAGACAATGGAGTAAGTTTAGCTCGAATGTCCAGTATTTTGAGCGGGTCCGGATCTAAAGCTCCAAAAGCTTTCAAAGACTTGTATGATCTATGGTTTAATAAGAAGGGAAAGAAAACACGATATTTAAAAACTCTAAAAAGAGAAGAGATAAGTCTATCTAATATGACCAGTATTTTAAGCGGAGCAAGATCTAATGCTTCTAAAGCTTTTAAGGAGTTGTATGACCTTTGGTTTGATGAACAAGGAAATCAAACACAATATTTAGTCACCCTAAAAGACAATGGAGTAGGTTTAGCTCGAATGTCGAGTATTTTGAGCGGAGCAGGAGCTAAAGCTCCTCATGCTTTTAATGACTTGTATGATCTTTGGTTTAATAGGAAAGGAAAGAAAACCCAATACTTGGAAACTCTAAAAACAGAAGGAATTGACCTCTCCACTGTATCCAATATTTTAAGTAGGGCAGGAGCTAATACTGCAAAAACTTTTGAAAACTTATATGACCTTTGGTTTGATGAGCAAGGTAACAAAAAGCAGCATTTAAAAACTTTAGAAAGACATGGAATAAATCTATCGAGAATGTCCAGCATTGTAGGTGGAGCGGGATCTAATGCTCCTAATGCTTTGAAAGAGTTATATAATCTATGGTTTGACAAGCAGGGAAATAAAACACGATATTTAAAAATTTTAGAGGAGGAAGGAGTGAATCTGAGTAATATATCTAGTATTTTGAGTGGAGCAGGATGTAATGCAGTAAAAGCCTTCAAAGACTTATGTAATCTTTGGTTTGATGAAGATGGAAACGAAAAAGAGCATTTGAAGCATTTTATTAAGGGAGCTGATTTGGAAAAAAGGTTTACACTCCATAACTTAACCGGTATATTAAGTCGCGCAGGAGCTAAATCTAATGAGGCTTTTAAAAATTTGCATAATGTTTGTTTTAACGACGAAGGAGAAAGAACAAGACTTTTGGATAATTTCTATGATGCAGGATTTAAGCCACGTAACTTATCATCTATTTTATGTGGAGCAGGAACACGTGCTTCCTTTGTTTTAGAAAAATTGCACCGTGTTTGTTTTAATGAGGAAGGAGAGAGAACAGAACTCTTAGACGATTTCTGTACTGCAGGTTTTAGATTAACTGATTTATGCAGTATGTTGAGTAAAACGGCAGAGAGTTTGGAAAAATTCCATGATTTTTGTTTTATGGGAAAAGGAAAAAGGTATTTGCGTCATTTCTCGAAAGAAGGTTTTACGCCGAAAATTTTATCTGAGATATTGCACGGAGCAGGAGCTAATATTTGTTCTGCTTTAAAAGATTTTCATGACATTTGCTTTGATAGTAAAGGACACAGAATGCAGCCTTTAGATGATTTTTGTCAGTCAAGATTTAGACCGAGTGATCTATCGAGTATATTATCCATGGCAGGAAGTAATGCCACTTCTATTTTAAGAGATTTTCATAAAATTTGTTTTAATGAAGACAATTATTTAAATCACTTCTTAGCCGAAAAAAAATTTTTTAGACCGAAAAGATTATCTAAGGTGTTACATAGAGTAGGACTTAGTATCGGTTCTGCCTTTGAAAAATTGCATGGTCTTTGTTTTGATCAAGAAGGAAGGAAAACGGAGTATTTAAATGATATTATCAAATACAAATCACGGACTGCGGTAATTAATATACTCTATAAGAAAATAGAGAAGTTAAAAAAAACTCGAACTCTTGAGAAGTGTCAGGAACTTCGTCAGTGTAGTTTTCGAAAAATATGTAATTTAGTTGGGTAATATTTCGTATTTTTATTTAATATTTTACAACTACATTTTGCATCTTTGCTTTGGATCTCCGTTGTGTCAACATTGCCTATATCGTTAGTATAGAAAATTTCTATTCAAATTCTTGTGTAAATAAGTAAATAAGTAAAAGCCACTGCACAATTAAATGTTTACAATTGTATTTATTTGTTAATTGTAGAAGGGTGGTACGTCGTCTTTACCAAATTGCAGTAGAATGAATATTGTTCAACGATTTTCTGATTGAAAAATTCTTAACTTACCGAAAAATAAAATATTACTTACGATTAGAACTTTGTACTTCGAAGATATTATTCACTCGTGTCTGGTAAAAATTTGCTTTCATTTCATAGCACGACTGTAACTTACAGTCGTGCTAGTGTTTATTGACGATGCATTTAATCAAAATGGAACGATCGTAATTTAATATAATATCAGTTTTTGGTTAGAACTTGACTACTAAATTCGAGATTTTAATCCAACTCTGGATTCTTTAAATACCATAGGTAATTATTTCCATGTTGGAATTGTAAATAAAATCTACAGAAAATCCGCCGGGAGTAAATGGTTCTCCGCTGACGAGCGTTTATGTAGACAACGGTATGAAGAGACCTTCAACTGTCGGCGTCTTTCGACAAAATCCGGGGCATTTTTTTTTAAATCTATCACTGCCACCTGCCACATTCTTTTTCTAATATTTTGAAGCAATTTTTTAATTATGTTTGCCTCATCAGAAAAATTAAAAGAATTTATACGTGTTACTTAACATAAATCCTTGTATGCACCCTAAAATAGGAAAATAATTGTGTGTCTAGAATATTCTACCTAAATAAAAGTAAAATTAATGTATGGGTATGAGGAGGGTGCGGTAATTTATTCTCAAAGATACTATTTTCTGCCAATTTTGTTGACGTATTAGAATGTGTGGCAATTTAGATTAAGTTTGATTAAATAAGAATTATGAAATGATAAATATTCCTGTTAGCCCAGAAATACTGATTCTAGGAATGCCCGTAACATAGTAAATCTGTCCACGTGATTATTTGTCTGTTTTGATACGATTTGAACGAGCCGGGAAATAGGACGACAGCACGAGGAATGAAATTCAGTCAAAGTAATTGACACAAATTCATTGGATTCGCACGCAGTGGAAAAGTGGTTCACAAATTAAAATTGAATTTGATTATTTGAATAATCGTAAAATTTTGAAAATGGATTCACCGAGGAAAAAGTTTACATGTGAAGTGTGTGATTGGGGATGTGGTCGTATTGGGAACATGGTCCGTCATCGCAGGTCACACACTGCTGGTCCTGGTGGGAGTCAACTATCAACCACAAACACTCCTGGTTCCACTGTGACTGTGACCCCGAGGAAATTCATTCTGTCACACAGAGCATCTATCACACCTTATTCGGACTGGCGAGTTAAATGCCCCACAATTCGAGACAAAAATTTGTATTTATTGAATTCCCAGATTTTCAGTGATGTGATTTTTATTGTTGGAGAGAGAAAAGAGGAAATGCATGCTCACAAGTCCATCCTAATGCCAGCATCCCCTGTCTTTGAGGTTCAATTTGGAGGACGATGGGATCCCGAAAATAAAATTGAAATGCCAGACGTTTCACCAAAAGCATTCCGAATGTTTTTGGAGGTAAGAAATAGAATATGGAATTTTTATAAATATCGGATTTCATTTACTGCTTAGCTTTTACAATTTAACCAATTTGTAAAAACTGGATATAATTGTATGGTAGAGTGGGCTAATATGCCCCGGCGCCCGTTATCGCCGGTATCCTAATAAGTTCCACTCCCACATTGGTATGTGTTTTTGGGGGGATTGGAGATTAAGATATGTGGGGCACATTAGTACATTGGGGCGTATTAGCCCACCTTACCCTATTTCTGGTAAAATTTGGTAAAGATTCTGGTAATCTGGTAAAGATTTTTCGACAAGATTAATAAAGTGTTTTTCAAAAATTATTCCAGTATCTGTATGCGGACCTATTTTCTGTGACTGAGAATGAAGCCCCGGAAGTTCTATCCTTGGGCCACAAATACTTAACAACTTGTTTAGTAAAGAAGTGTTGTGATTTGCTTGCATCCGTCATCAACGCTTCAAACGCTATTCACATTCATCAAACTGCGATAAAATTTTGTAACAGAAATCTGGAAAAGCAGGCGATGGAATTTATTCTGAAGTAAGTACATTAATTTTATTGGGTACTAAATATTTGACTTTCGATTGAAAATTAAAGCCAATCTGAGTTAACTAAGCGGGTGCTTAAGAATTTCACCTAATAATTCAGGGTGTCTCAAATGAATATATCGGGTTCCAAAAATTTATAGTTTCCAAAACATACGTATATCAGACCGGATTTTCAATATATAAATATATTTTTGTAAATTACAAGAGGCCTTGTCTTCTTTCTTTTTTTAAAAAAAAACAAACAAACACAATTTTAAAAATGTTTATAGATTTCGGTAAGAGTTTGTTCTTACTGCACAATGTTTCCTCTTGAATGATTCTAGGAATGGGAATCCCGTGTTCGAAGACATTGGATTTTTACAAATTGGTATGGACACGCTTTCATTCATTTTGAAAAGTGACAATCTGGTGACTGAAGAGATATTCATTTTTCGTGCAGTTATGAGGTGACAGAATAATTTTGCTTGACATAAGAATAAGACAAGAAATTTATTTTAATTTAACCAATTTGGCAGGTGGTCGGAGAATAAGTGCAAAGTGGAGAAACTGGACTGCACTGTCCAAAACAAGCGATTGGTTTTGAAAGACTTGATTTCTCTCATCAGATTTACTTTGATGACGTCAGAGGAGTTCACGAATGAGGTGTGCCTTGGAAAACACGAAGGAATTTTGTCCGCCGAGGAATCCATCTCAGTCTACAAGTACTGGAATGTTGGACAATCAATGAGGTTGGCCAAGTCTGCAAGATTTTAGTAAATACGAGTAAAACTGATTGTCTTATTTCAACTAGGACACATCTTCCGCCACTTCCATTCAACGTAAACAAAAGACGCCATGAAAGCCTTTGCAAGGTTGATGTTTATGAAGCTGGAGTTGGGCATTTTCGTGGTGTGAATTGCCGATTTGACAACACCGGTAGTTGCACGACCCGTTGCAAGGCAATCTTTGAGTAATAATGATTTATTGAAATGTTGGACATTTCCTATCCTGATCTGCTGATCTATTTGACTAAAAGCATATAAGCATATATTTTTATTTATCAACAGATTTAGTTCGAACCGGAAGATTCAGTTGATGGGAATTGAATTGCGCCAACCCACTCAATCAGATGAGAATCCAATGAATTCAACGTTCCTTGCTCTTACTAATCCTGAATCTGCTCGTCTAGTCCCATCTGATATCTCTGCGTCCATATATGAGATCAAGAAATCATCAGGTGGTCGTCCGAGTATACCGGACGGAATATTCGAGCCAAGGTCTTTAACTCGTGGATTTGAGGGTGGGATTCAGATTAAAGAGAACAATCGCTACTGTATCTTTCTGAGTATTAACGTAAGTACTTTTATGCATAATTTTCTGCCAATTCTATATTGCATTATTAACATGTCACATTCCCATAATAATTTTAGGCTGGATGTGGACAAAGCTCACTGAAGTCGATATCTCCTGGAGTTGGATTGAAATTAGCAAATCCTGCACGTGTGATTTGTGAGGAAGGGAACGTTGAATTCAAATTCAATTTTCGTTCAACAAATTGTTATCGGCAAGACTCTGACGGGCACCGGAGTTTGGACAACTGCATTTGCAACGGACTAATCAAAGCAATTCATTTCAAAATCTAACATTGGTCAATTTGAGCCATTTCCGTTTAACAAGTGTCCATCCAAATGTCACAAGAATGGTTATTGTCCATGCCATTAACTACGACACTTATGCTCACTCAGATATGTTTTGAATGTTGGAAGTGCAAGAAATAAAATAAATATTGAAGGTCTAGTCTAGACACGATTGATTGTACTGTGCGGTTTATTTACCCCGAGTCTACCTAGATGATCACGAAGACATTGTATTATCGAAAAAATTAGTTTTATAACGCAGAGTGCGTGCCTAGATATCTGGTACACAATGTCGGTCTTCCAGTATTTCGTCTGTTAGCATTAGTGATTGTAGCAATTTGAAATAATACAGATTAACATTATAAATATAGATTTTACAGTTCAAAAACTGAAAAAAAAAGTAGGTATTACCGGGAACATCTGGAGGGGTGGCAGGTGATCGTTTATACACTATTATGTCAAGGTCAAAAGTCAAGGTCACCGGTGACCTTTGCCAGAAAAGTACAAAGAATAAAAAATAATCAACTAGGCAACACTGGCAACAAGTAGTGGGGTGACCAGTGATCATTTATGCACTACTATGTCAATGTCATCCGTGTCCTCGACATTTGACCTTGACATAATAGTGCATAAATGGTCACTGGTCACCACTATACTAGTTGCCAGAGATGCCTAGTTGAATTGTTTTCATTTTTTGAATTTTTCTGGCATAGGTCACCGGTGACCTTGACATTTGACCCTGACATAGTAGAGCATAAATGATCACTGGTCACCCCTCCAGATGTTGTCAGGGATGCGTAGTTGATTTTTTTTCATTTTTTGAACATTTTGGGCAGAGATCATCGGTGACCTTGACCTTTATCCAAAGTGCGTGATGTGACCATATCATGCCCGAAGTGGTTGTAAACAAGTGTGGTGCGATAGGAATTTTTTAAAAAACTTTTGAAACGAGCCGCGATATTTTCCCCTGGACCGTAACCTAATCCCCCAAAGTAAAACATTATTCAGACTGACGGGCTCAAAAATGTAGGGCGGGTCCTGTGCAAGCCTGTTCATGTGTGAGGATGTGAGATTTCATTCTTAACCATTATGGGAATAGGAAATGTAAATGTAAATGGATGAAGTCATGAATCAATCACTCCTTTGCATCATGTTAGTGTGTGTCGGTCCGAATGTTGACGACTGTGAAAACTGAAATTCTCAACTCTAATAAAATACTAACTCGAGATAAAACTATTAAAAAATGAATTCACCAGAGCCGGGCTATCGGGATGATCAAAGGTTCATCCTAATTCCAAGATCACCACTTTTCGAAATCCAAGAGACATTTTATTATGGAACATTTTAAGATTTCTCGAATTCATTAGGTCTTTCTTGAAGTTCTTCTCTTCAAGTAACGATTTTTGAAAACGGCCGTAACATATCTGTCATCAAGTTTCGTTAACCTGGTAATATTTGTTGATTTGAGTTTGAACGAACAGCCGCGAAATATTGTAGGAAATTACAAGAACAGTTCAGTCAAATTCATTTCATTTCATTTTCAGTACTTTTTCCATTCAAGTGGAATTCAAAATAATTATTTCTAAAATAAACAATTGAAATTAAAAAAACATCAAAGTTATTTTAAGTGGCTTCTAGACATTTTGAAGAAAAATGGGTTCATTTTCGGACTGGCGAGATACCTGTCCCACCAATCCAGACAAGAATTTGTATTTATTGAATTCAAAACTAATCAGTGATGTGATATTTCTGGTGGGTGAGACGAAAGAGGCAATTCATGCTCACAAATTCATCTTAATCAGGGCATCTCCCGTCTTTGAAACGCAATTTGGTGAACGTTGGAATCAGGAAGAAGGAATTGAAATTCCAGAAGTTTCGCCACACACATTTCGGATGTTCTTGGAGGTAAGAATTTGGGAAACCAGATGCAATTTAAAATAGATAATTTCTTATTCAAAATTCAAAGTCTAATTTTGGTTGGTGCAGTTCTTGTATGCAGACAAATTCTCTGTGACCGAAAATGAAGCTGCGGATGTTCTTTCCTTGGCTCACAAGTACATGATCAAATGTTTAGTAGAAAAGTGCGTCGATATCTTGGCATCCGTCATCAACGTTTCAAACGTTATTCTGATTCATCAAACTGCAACCAAATTCAATGAGGAAAATCTGGAACAGAAGGCATTGGAATTTATTCTCATGTAAGTACACTATGTGGATTGTTTACGTAATATTTGAATTCTTCGATGGAAAATTGAAATAAAAGCAATTAATTAACAAAGGGAATGCTTAGAGAATGTGCTGCAAGTATAAGCTCGTGCTTGTATCATATATGCCACATTTGAAGTTTCAACCCTAACCAAAGGTTGGAAATGCTTGAGAAATTACACTAACCGTGTAGTGTAATTTCTAGTCTGCACGCCGGTTAAAGCGATTGCTAGATTTTGGTATTTTACTACACAAAATTCTTCTGGAATTATTCTAGGAACGGGAGGGCTGTGTTAGATGACATTGGGTTCTTGCAAATTTCCAAGGATACACTCTCACACATTATTGGAAGTAACAGACTTGCCACAGAAGAGATAATCATTTTCCGTGCACTTATGAGGTGACAGAATCAGGGTTACTGGTAATTACCGGTATTACGGTAATTTCCAGAAATGGTAATAAAAATGGTAAAAACGATAATTTTAAATCGTTTCAATTACCAGGTAATTACCGGTATTTACCAAGGTAGTTACTGTTAATGCCGGTATTTAGCAAGGTAGTTACCATTAATACCGGTATTTGTCAAGGTAATCACCGTTAATACCGGTATTTACCAAGGTAGTTACCATTAATACCGGTATTTACCAAGGCAATTACCGTTAATACCAATATTTACCAAGGCAGTTACCATTAATACCGGTATTTACCAAGGTAATTACCGCTAGTACCGGTATTTAACTAGGTAGTTACCGTTAATAGCAGTATTTACCAAGGTAGTTACCGTTAATGCCGGTATTTGTCAAGGTAATTACCGTTAATACCGGTATTTACCAAGGTAGTTACCATTAAGACCGGTATTTACCAAGGTAATTACCATTAATACCGGTATTTACCAAGGTAGTTACCATTAATACCGGTATTTACCAAGGTAATTACCGCTAGTACCGGTATTTAACTAGGTAGTTACCGTTAATAGCAGTATTTACCAAGGTAGTTACCGTTAATGCCGGTATTTGTCAAGGTAATTTCCGTTAATACCGTATTTACCAAGGTAGTTACCATTAATACCGGTATTTACCAAGGTAATTACCGTTAGTACCGGTATCTACTAAGGTATTTACTGTTAATACGGAGTGGTAATTACTGGACTACCTTGTATGTAACTAATTACCTTAGGTAATTACCTTTTGGTAAATACCGACGAACCCTGGACAGAATAATTGTGTTTGATGTAAGACAACAAAATTAATTTGACAATTTTTCCAGATGGGCTGAGAACAAGTGCGAAGAAGAGAAATTGGACTACACTGTTGAGAATAAAAGTTTGATTTTGAAGGACTTGATTCCGCTCATCAGATTTACTTTGATGACGTCGGAGGAGTTTACGAATGAAGTGTGTATTGGACAACACGATGGAATTTTGTCCGCCGAGGAATCCAACTTGATCTACAAGTACAGGAATGTTGGACAATCAATGAGGTTAGATAAGATTTGTGGACATTTGATTAAATAAATCCGGATAAACCTGATTGTTTTATTCGAACTAGGACACATCTTCCCTCACTTCCATACAACGAGAACAAAAGACGCCATGAAAACCTTTACAAAGTAAACATCTATGAGCCTGGAGTTGGACATTTTCGTGGTGTAAATTGCCAACATGACTTGACTGGTGACAGCGTGAAGCATTGCTATGCAGGATTTGTGTAATAATATATTTATTGAAATGTTTCGGATATTATGCTGATTGCTGATCCGCTGTTCTGTTTGAACTAATACATATTTTGCCTATCAATAGATTTAGTTCGAACCGGAAGATTCAGATGATGGGAATTGAGTTGCGCCAATCGACTGAATCAGGGGAGAATCTAATGAATTCAACTTACCTTGCTTTTACTGACCCTAAATCTCCACGCACAGTACTCCAAGGTATATGTGCTGATTTATATCTGATAAACTGGACGGACAGACTGGACGGAATATTCTTGCCAAGGTCAGTGGATTTGTGGAATGGATTTGGATGTGGTGTGTGGATTGAAAGGAAGATCAAGTACAGTGTCACTCTTCACATTAAAGTAAGTTATTATTATGCACAGGGTGGTGCATAAACCTTTTCCTTCCCTCGACTACAGCCGTACCTGCAATCTCCAAAAAAGAAATGAGCGCGCGCACACTGTGCACAGCAAATTCGGATGCGCAACCGCTTATTATGTTTTCTACTAGCAATCTCCATATGACCTATAGTCGAGGTTGATGAGAAAGGTTATGGTCCACACTGTATAATTTCCGGGTTATTTTTTGCATATTGTAGGTTTGACATGTCATACGATACTCACATAATATTTTTAGGGTGGAGTTGGCGAAAGCTCAATGAAGTCGATATCTCCTGGAGTTGGATTGAAATTAGCGGAAAAAATGATTTGTGAAGAAGGCGATGTAGAATTCAAATTCGATATCTGGCAAACCAGATGTTATCAGCAAGATTCTCACAAAGATAACTGCATTTGCACCGGACTAATTAAAGCGATTCATTTCAAAATCTAGCATATGTTCTGACTAAAGTCTGAATTAACGGCAATCGCTGATGAATAGATGTATCGTTTATGCTATATTGCGTAAGCCATGAAGTTAGACTATGAATACAAAAAAAATAAAGTAGAACTTCTCGTCTCCGAATTTGTCTGTTCGTTTGCTTTGCCTTGGTTGCCAATGTGTTGGACTACGAGATTCTAATTAATTTAATATATCAGATTTGAGCTATTTCTCTCTTGTTTTTACTACGTGCTGTTTGTCATCGATTTTTATGAATGTTGGAGAGAATGGTTGTCGTCGTGGATAGAAAATCTTTCATAGGGCGGCAGCTTTACTAGGGGAAGAAAATTTTTAAGGGGTAGGAAAAACGATACGTAAAATAATAAAGTCAAAAGAGAAGAAAAGAAACCAAGGAACAAATTTTTGTTCCTTTCGTTTTTTTTCTTCCCCTTCGGCTTCGACTTTTTTATTTTTCGTATCGTATTTTCTTTTTCTCTGAATTTTTCTTCCCCTGGCAAAGCTACCGCGCTACGTAGGATTTTCCATCCACGTTTGTCGTCCGTTTCATTCAGACTTGGGTCAATTACAAATTAAACCCTCACTTTTTTAAAGTAATTGAATTACAATTACAAATTACACGGTAAATTTCGAAACAATTAATTACAATTACAAATTACCCGCGAGATTTCGAAAGTAATTAATTACAATTACACTTACGTAATTGTAATTAGATTTTCAATTACACTTACAATACAAAATACAATTTCAAATGCAACTTTTCTTGTGTCTTTCTGCACTAAAATCGCATTTTCTCTTTCACTAACCAAAACTTTATTCAATCTTTACTAGTCAACAAATATAATTGAGGAAAAAGTAATTTCAATTACAAATTACAAATACAATTACAGACATCTTCCAAGTAATTAAATTACAA
>JAQFYE010005169.1:0-12287 GCA_034694305.1 Protaphorura glebata | reverse complement strand
TTTGAGAAATGCTCCCCCAGGATGCCACTACGTGAAAGCTAAAAATGTTCCGAAAATGCTTTTTACATTTACAGTGTACGTGCGACTTTATTTGGCTTTTGTGCGTACTTTATTTGCTTGGTGAATTGGAGCTTTGATTGTGCCTTACTTGAGTGCGTGGACAATTGAATGCGTTGAAACAATTGGAAGTGTGAGGCAATAATTGAGGAAAGGATCTGAATGTTCAGATCGACGCATCGTCTTAGAATATGTACTTTGTCTTAACTGAATTCATTCAGTTCAAATGGCTTATTTAATTCAAAATTTGAATTGCGGCCAAATTATCGGTTCGTTATATCCACGAGTTTTGTCCTTTATGCCGTGTAGGTTTATTCCGTAGGCGGGATTGGGTAAACGTTATTTCTGGAAACTTTAGAACTGAAGTGACCTCCTCGTAAGCAATTACATTTTCACAAAAGGTTGTCCTGTAACTCGTTTTCGAATCCAATAAATAAAAATAAATATTAGCAAATACAAAGATAAAATCATTGAAACGAGAGGTCGTCATCATTTGAGTATTCAATCTTTAAAGAGTATGCGGATTGTATTTCTAGCTATTTGTTATGAAACAAATTTTATAAATATATTAGGAGAGACGAGTTACACGAAATAAATACATTTTGTTTTAACCAAGTACGCAAAATTAGAAATTCAAAAACTTTCACCTTTGCTCAAATAACATTTCCCATTACCCAAATGAAATACAATCTACGCGTACTTATATCTCAAATATAATACATATATACACGCTTAACTACATGCACATATACAATGTCGCTTTAAAAATTCTCCACTACTTGACCAGTAGAACTTCACTTTCCTTACGAGGTCCAAAGTCGATTATCAAAATGCCAATTCTATTTGTCTCAATTTCGAACAAACTACAACATCCACCGGATGATCAGTTGTTCACAAAAAATGTGTCGGAGTGTTGTGAAGTGGAAAACTAGGAGTGTATGAATGAAAACTGACTGACGAATGATACGCACTCACTCTGGAGCCTATGACTAATCATGTGACTCTATTCAATAACTGTTGTCAACCCAGGAAACGTTACTCTTTTTAATCAATCAGTACTTTTAATTAACTCAAAATTCAATCAAAAACCAAATAATAAATTCACGACAAAATATGATCCACGCTTTCCTCCGCGAGCTACAACAATGTCTGACTACTGCACATGGATACGGAAAATGGAATGAGATCCACACTCAACGACTTTGTCTTGTTTCTTCGTCCCATAGCGTGGGGTAGCAAGGCAGACAGAAATTGACAAGAAACAGAAGGGAGGGGTCACCCGTTCCCCTGTGGCTTTGTTTCCCTCTGCCTCCTTCTCACACGCACACTCAGCACACCTGAATAACATGGGTGAGCAGATCAGCGTCATTCAGTGCAGCTCACATGGCCAACAATAATAACAACAGTACAAATATTGATAAATGGGTAATGACCTCTTGACCTTAAGTGTACATCTTTCTTTTTCGCACAGACATTAATACATATACACTGTACTTGTACCAGAAATATTGAGGGCAAATGAGCTGTCGAACTCCACATACACACTTCCAAAGTACAGGACACAGTACACTTTACCAACTAAATACATTACTTTTCAAATCACATCTCAATTCTATCGATTATTATATTCGACACAACTCATGGAATTTCAAACAATATTGTTTCAGTGTTTCTCTGGACAAAAATCGTTTGGAGCAAATTCTACATTCAAATGGTTTCTCTTCCATATGGATTCTGGAATGAGTGGCTAATTGACACAACTTCATGTACCCCTTCCCTTACAAAAATGTTGTTTTACTCCTGTATGGAAACTCACATGATCCTTCAAATCCGAGGGGCTATAAAATGCTTTAGTACACAATCTACATTGGAATTCCTTTCTTCTTGAATTGTTGAATGCGAACGAAGGGGCTGAGCAGTGGGAAACATTGCCTCTCAATACTCACATCTGAATTGACGTGTATTGGAGTGCTTGCATAGAGTAATAATTTTCAATGAGTAGAGGACTAGCCTGTATGTTAGGGTTCGTGTAGATTTCAGGTAAAGGGTTAAGCGGCCCACAAGGTGTGGCTAAGCGCAGAGGTGGGAGGACCGTCTTAAATTCTGAGCAAAATGCGCACGGAATTCAAATGAAGTTGAAGTTGAAATTGGTTTTGAAGACGGACCGACGACGAAGTGGACGAAGAAAAGTACTGACGAGAACTAATAACCACTAATACAAGCAACTGACTACAACGACGCACTGACGGTCACCGAAAAATCATGAATGCGAACGAAGAAGTGGTAACTGTTTTGTATTTTATTTTTTATATTCTAATAATTCATAGAATGATTTGGTGGTGTTTTCACCACCAAATCACAATTATTTCTAATAATTTATAGAACGATTTGGTGGTGTTCACCACCAAGACACAATTATTTTTAATAGTTCGAAGAATGATTTGGTGGTGTTTACCACCAAGTCACAATTATTTCTAATAATTTATAGAATGACTTCGTGGTGTTCACCACCAAGTCACAATTAATTCTAATAATTCATAGAATGATTTGGTGGTGTTCACCACCAAGTTACAATTATTTCTAATAATTCATGGAATGATTTGGTGGCGTTCACAACCAAGTCACAATTATTTCTAATAATTCATAAAATCCGTTTCACCGGTTTAATATGTACTGTTTATTGACAGGAAAAACTACTGAGAAGAACAAGCGAATTATCTGATGCCTCTTACCAATCTTTAATGTGCGATGCGTTTGAAATATCAAGGCCAGGCGAAGTGCGGAGAGCAATCGTCAAACTAATTCATAAAAGAGGATCGAAATCGGCGAAGAATACTGGAACGGAGAGCGTAGTAGTCCAGGGAGGTACCCCTGCGACATGTCCCTCTCCATACACCGGAAATTTAGCATGGCAGGTAATTCTCCCATGAGGAAAATACGAATTGATGATGTAATAAAAAAACTTAAACCAATTGTTTTGTGGGTATTTATTTTAGACTCCCTTCATATTTCGAAGCGATCTTATTCCAAAAAGGCAACTTATACTTGGACGTGGAGAAGTTATCCTTGAAGATTAAGAAATTTTGTAAAAAACATCAGCAAGTAGCCTCTATAGTGGCTCGCGTGAATGATGAGAAGGAATTAATATTCTGGGCTTTCATATGCTGGGAGGCGGACGAGATTTGTCAAACTTTTCCTAGACTGACTGGAGTTGAGAAAAGTAAACTGAAGAACGGGTTAACAAGAGATGAAGTGAGCTTGTATTCAAATTAAAAGAATTTAACCGGGATTAAAGTCGTGTACCAATGAATACATTATATTTGACATTTCGATTTCAGGTCAAAAGACTTCTAGGAATTGCTTTGAACGAAAACAAAGTCGTCGGATTTGATTTGGACAGTGATTTAAAGAGCCTGAATGTAAGTCATGATAACAAAGAGGATTTGCAAGAGTATTTCCAAGGGCCAAATCCAGACCCTAATGATCCTGATCGTTCACTGTTATCTCCTTACAAACTGAAGGATTTGGCTTACTTAGTTACTTACTGAAGGATACTTAATTCTCTCTGGAGTGCATGCTAGCTTTATGTAATTTTAAACTTCTTTCATGTATAATTTTTTATTACATTGAAGACAAGCCAATTTTTTCTGTGTGTCTGTTGTCTGTGTGAGATACTCGGTCAATTTTCAAATTCGATGCATGCGCAAAAGTTTTTTCACAGATTTCACAAACATATGGTTTTTTTCCTGTATGAATGTTAATGTGGCTTCTAAGGCTATGAGGCAAACTGAACCCCTTATTACAAAAACTGCACAAGTAAGATTTTTTCTTAACATGAGTGAGTAAATGAATTTGTAAATTGTGTTTTGTCAGAAACATTTTTTTGCAAAGTTGACATTCATGAATTTTCACTCCCGCATTATGAACCGCCAACATGCGGTACTTCAGACCATTTGAACTTGAGACTTCTTTGTAGCACACTTTACGGGTAAGTGTAGTATGCGTTTTTAAATGACCTTCCAGATGAGCGGCCCTGGAAAAGTTTTTAGTACGTATTTTACATGAGTACGGTTTATCTGACGCATGAGTAGTATGCAAATAATTGTTTGCATAACTCACAACTAAATTTTTTACACTATAAAAATTTTGTTGTTGGGCGCCCAGACATTTTTTAGTCGAGTAAGATTTGGAACAATAGTCACAAGAGAATGAATCACTGATGATGTTTCTTTACATGGAGACTCAATATGTCCGGACGGGGAAAACTCATGCAACACGTCATGCAGACATGAGGTCTGGCACATGCACGTGATTCATGTCGAATTAGTCCCGACGGATAATTAAATTTTTTCTGACATCTTCCACAAGTGTTTTTTCCAGCACAGTTACCCTTTGCTGTTTCGTCCCTTTCTTTTCGAGCAGCAACTCTGCATGTTAATTTTCTGATTAATCGGTAATAACTAACGCTATGGATGGAGGCACGACTGTCTGGAATACTAGCCAGAAAGCCCACATGAACATCCCTTGAGTAAGTACCGAATATAAGTATTGATCTGCACGAAACAATCAAGTTATCTTAAAGCAACAAGTACATGCTCTGCCCACTTACTATAATTCAGTGGCATTTCTGTATCTAATTGTATTTGAGTGCAAGGCTGCAGCTATAGATAGCAACAATTCGGTTTAAATCTATTTCCCTTATACTGGTGTCTGTCAATAGATGAGAAGGGTTGTTGGAAGAGGTTATGTTGATGTTCGTTGGAGTTGTTGTTGGTTGCCCCTTCCTTTGTTCACACACACAAACTCCCTCGCACACACCTTGTGGGTAGTTTAACGCTCTACCTGAAACCGGCGTTTACTTCAACACACAGTCTACCACTCTACACTAATAAAGGGTGTATCGACGACATAGTGCAGTAAAAGTCCAAGGAAACTTCCATTTTTCTCTCAAAACACTGGAAGCACGAACTCGGAGCACGCTATCAAATGAATTTGTCTGGAAGCGCATCTAGATTGGAATTGCTGTAAAACATTGTGAGTCGCAGGGAATGCTGCGACATGGTGCATCGACGACATAATGTGGTCGAAGTCCACGGAAACCTCCATGATCCTCTCAAAACAGTGGAAGCAGATACAGCCTTTTAAGTAAACTTTGCTGGAAGCGCATCTGGATAGGAAATACGGATGACTTCGGGTATAAAATATTATAAGAATTGTCACCGGGAAAGTTGAGACTGGGTGTATCAACGATATGACGCAGTCAGCGTTCACGGAAACCTACATGTTCCTCTCAAAACAGTGGAAGCACAAACTTGGAGCAGCTTTTCATGTTAACTTTGATGGAAGCGTATCTAGCTCGGAAATGTTGATTAGTTAACTCTTCAAAGCTATAATATACAGTCGCGACTGTATAGAGAGCCCGTGGTATTGGAGAGTGGTTTAGATGTTGTTGAATTGTTCTCAGGGAGAGAGTTTTGTATAGAGTCGTATCGAGAGGGTGAGAGTGTGGTTGAGAGGGTATAGAGTGGTTGTAATGTATAGGGAGTGCTTGAGAGGGTATAGAATGCGGTTGAGAGAATGTAAAGTGTTAGAGAGGATGCAAGGAGTTGTTAAGAGTGTGTATAGAATGATTGAGATATGTGTACGATAGGACGATTCCACTTAAGTGATCGGAAGTCCTTCCATCTTTATAATATTAGGTGGCGATATCTCTTTAACGTTACATATCTTATCATATCATATTGAAAGCACGCGCACGATAGGACGCTTCCACATAAGTGATCGGAAGTCATCCAGTCCCCATAACGTTAGGTTGCGATGTCTCTTTAACGTTACATATCTTATCACACTATATTGGAAGCATGTGTACGATAGAACCCTACCACTTAAGTGGTCGAAAGTTGTCGCATCTCTATTACATTAGGTGGCGATATGTCTTTAACGTTACATATCTTATCACATCATACTGGAACCATGTGTACGATAGGACACTTCCACTTAACTGATCGGAAGACGTCCTATCATCTTTTTAACATTAGGTGGCGATATGTCTCCAACGTTAAGGACCTTTTCACATCATACAGGAAGCATGCAGATTTCATTAGTCAGACTTAGTTAGGCTTGGGTTTATTAGCAACATGGATGCTTCCAAACAACTTGAACAAGTTAATCGTCCTCGCCTTTATGTGTTTCAATCGAACCTATGACTTGTGAAAAGCTGACTTGCTCTCAGGAATACAGCGTTCTGATCATAATATTATATTTCCCCATTTTGCTTCGCGATCGCTGCAGTCCTACGAGCACAGGAGTTTAGGTAACCTATCTTAATGCAAAAAACGGTCATCAACTATGCAATGTAATTGCACTTAGGTGTTCTGACTGTGATCAATTGTGTTCTGTTTGTGTAAAACACCAGTTATGAATGCACTTTAGTGCCAGCATAGAGGAGCGCGTTACAGACGGACAGACAAACAGACGGACAGCACAATTTTATAACCCCCTTACAGGACTGCGTCCACGGGCTATTAATTACCCTCAAAAATTGGTACACGCGATTACGAAGGAACTTCAGAGCAACCCGAAACAACTGCAATCGGTCCGAACCATTTAATATGAAAGAATTCAAATGGTGACAGTAAACAAAGATTATTTCAGTTGGCATAAGACTGTTGATAGGCTTATCACTAAATTATGAGTAAAATACATTATGGGTGCAGGCTACATTTAAATAAGTTATAAATCCAGACTTCTTATATTACCATATTTAACACCCACAACTGTGCAGATATGACTTCAAGCAGTAGAGGCTGAATAATATATTATTTCAAAGAAACGAATTTCGTGCCCAAAAACATTGAATGTAGGTGGTTTAATGCAAATAATGCGCTGTACATTCTCTAGAGAATTTAATTTGAAGTATCTAAGGTGTTACGCATCTGTACGACAAATTGACCTGTACATTAAACTTTTAAAAAAACCTAATACATCATAAATATAAACTGCCCCTTCCCGAAAATGTAATTGTTATACTACTTAAGGGTGCACGCTCTGGACCTTAAGTTCACTCTGACCGTACAAACGAATATTTCGTTTTAAAATTTGAGAAATTATTTTTTTCGAATAAAATGAAGCACTATAACCTCCGGATTCCATTCACGAAGCTTCAGTGAACATTTTAAAAGAAAATCCTCAAATGAATTCTTCTCAAATTTTCACTGAAGCTTCATGAAAGGAATCCGGGGGTTATGGTGCTTCATTTTATTCGAAAAAATAGTTTCTCAAATTCTAGAACGAAATATTCTTTTGTACGGTCAGTGTGAACTTAAGGTCCAGAGCGCGCACCCTTAAGGGGAAAGAAGGTGTCACAATATTACCACTTACCGCTTTGTTTTTTTCCCACCATCTAACATTTCGGCTAATTTTTGTTGTGTTTTAATGCAAATCATGTAGTAATGTATTTCTGTCTTAGACTATCGAAAATAATTATGATATCTTGGTAATTGAAGTTTAACATTCACGCTGCGGACGAACTGTTTGGACTTTGTGTGTCAGTTCCAGGATCAAATCGGATATCATTTGAAAATGTTGACAAACACACTGATCGCGTTTAATCAAGCAGAACAGGTTTCAAGGTGGAAATGGTTCAGGTTCAGGTAAAGGCCCAAAAAGCGAATTTCAATTAACTCGAGCAATCTATAATTCGTAGTTGATACTAGCAAGAAAACTCCGGAAAAGTTCGACCGGGGTCACACTAACAAACCTAGGGTAGGAAGAGTAGTAGTAGGGGGTTTCAAGTGAAATGATTAAAGCGATTAAATCGATTAAAGTTAAAATCTGTTTTTTGATTTTAATCTGTTTCGTGTGAGTGCACCGATTAAATTCTAAAGAGAATTTCTATTTCAAAGAGAGAATTTGAATTTCGCTGTGGCGGAGGAGTTCAACACATAGAGTTTAATACAAGTACTAGGGACTAGATCCTAATGCGACGGGATTCTGCGCTGAAGTTGCACTTTGCATTGATCCCATGCCTCGTGGGTTGGAAACCGATTAAATCGATTAAAATCAGAAAAATCGTCTCTGGAGTAGATTATTTAGATTCTAATTATAATCGGAATTGGTGCTTACTGCGCAGTCGCAGAAGGATTCGATTATTATCGAAAAGCGGAAAAATCGATTTAATCACTTTAATCACTCAACTTGAAACCTCCTAGTATTTCCAAAGGATTTTGAAATTCCCTCTTTTCCCTTCTTTGGCTATATTTAATACTCAATTGTCAATTCCTATGACTTTAGCCAAAAGAAATCAAACTCCAGCCCCATTTCCCACAGAACGCAACTACAGTACTTTATATTGAGTTTATTGCGGTAATGTGAGCAAATGGTTGTGGTGTTGACTGGGAAGGCAGAAAAGTTATTATGTTGGGCTTGCTTAGCAACCAAATGCAATAAAAATATTTTAATGGACGAAATGGTTCGACCATGGACTGTAACCACACGGTGTTTAAATGAAGTGAACGAACTTGCAGAAAACATTTCAGATCAAAATTCGACGAGCACTTTGAAACGTTCCGTTGCTGGGCACTCCAAAACTACTCAAAAATAATGTGCCACCGAGACTTAATTAACGAACTCATTTAATACTCTGGTTCAAAAATAGACAACAGTAAAAACTTAACTTCTTGACCATAAATGAACTAAAAATTAATGCATTTAAGTACAAAATACTAAAAAAATAAACAGTTTGTTGTGCAATAATCTATTTTATTGAATAGTCCGTTAATCTCCTTGCTGTTACAATGAAGTCAGGAGTTGGGAAATAATTATTAAAAGAAAACTTATTACATTTACGGTTATTGATGAGGGTTTGATTTTTGTGAAACTGCATAAAATTGATTTCCAATTCGAAACGACACTTTAAAGTACGGATTCAATCCTTTGAATTAGGAATCACATACTCCGAGTTCAAGTTGGTAAAGCTCCAGGACGGAATTCCTATGTCAGCAATCAATATTTCACAGCTATTCTTCGTGAACTGTACCAAAACAAAAGAAACGAATGAAGATTAAGCGGATGACCTTGTGGTTAACAACATATTCTCGCAAATAACGAATAGGGTTCATTGGCACTTATTAAGAGACTAGAGTGAAACAAGTTAGAACACATGACTTTATTTTAGGGAATGGTATTATTCAGGGCATGCAAAAATAATCCTACCGTTTCCAAATAAAACCGAATATTCGAGTCCAGTTTCACCGAATACCAATAATTCAAAATCTCTGATTCCAGTCTTACCATGCACTTTGCCACCGTCAGGTCGCGTAGGTGTTTCAAGGAATATAATCCCAAGTACACGCTCCGGTCACTCAAACAGCATTCTAATTTTGTGTCCTCGCTGCCCGCCTTTCCGGTCACACGTAGGTACAGTGACGTCAATTCTGTTAAAATTACAAAGTACAGGGTGGCCCGTAAGTAAGTGCCCCACTTTGAATGGCTGCTGCCGGCTAACCCGTTGTTGGATTTGTATGGGGTTTCATTTCCTGGATAGCCCCTGCGATTTAAAAAAGGATGGGTATCCCATCTTGACATGACCTGTCACTAACTAACGGCAACATGACCAATTAATGTAAAAAACGGATTTTGCTGGGTTGACATGAGAGAATTTCGACATGTGTAATCGGAAACCTCGTTCCAACCGCACAATAATTTTTTAGCCATAGTTTTCGATTGAATTTTGACCGCTACAAGTTTTCAAATATTTTTCCAAAATAAAATGTGTTTTTTTTTAATTTTGAAAAAAAATGAATTTGATTTTGAAAATTTTAGTTAAACATTTTAAAAAAAAATAGATTTTTTTTTAATTTTGAAAAATCATTCAAAATGTTGTATAGAATGAAATTCAGTCGAAAATTTTGGTGAAAAAATTATTCCGCGGTTGGAACAAGGTTCCCGACTACACATGTCGAAATTCTCTCATGCCAACCCAGCAAAATCCGTTTTTAAGCTAATTGGTCACTTTGCCGCTAGCTAGTGACTAGAGCTAGGTCATGTCAAGGTGAGATATCTATCCTTTTTTGAATCGCAGGGGCTCTCCAGGAAACTAAACCCCATACAAATCCGACAACGGGCTACTCGACAACACCAATTCAAAGTGGGGCACTTACTAACGGGCCACCCTGTACATACAGGGGTGTACAGGGAGGTGCATAACCATTTGGTTCCTCTCGAGGCCCAGCTTGAGGTATTTTATTTCGAATTATTTGACACAATAGCCAAATTAAAAGTTAAATGTTTTTAAAAGCAAGACATGTCGTATGTTCGGGTAATGGGTTAATGAGTTTTTCGGATTTATTTCTCAATAGTCTAATAGTTTTTCAGGAAGGCCACCGGAAGTGCTACCGTAATGTCTAAAAAGAATTTGTGGAAGGGATAGGTTCGAATGCATGGCGCGTATGTTGAGTTCAGCGGGTTTGTCATTCTAATGGAGAAAAAACGAGACGTCCATACTTGTTAAATGAGCAACAGAAGGAATATGAGAATATTCCTGTCTCAACTTCCAAGTCATTTTTCTTCGTTCCTCAATCGTCATTTTTTCGAGGTCACTGACCTCACCCTCTTGTATACAATCGGTTGAAATTCCAGTGAAGATGCAATCCATACTCTCTACCGTTTGAATCGTGCCGTACACCTTCAAAGATTCCAATTCTTTCAAATGAGTCCAAATTTGTCTAAGAATCCCCGCACCATCCATTCCAACATACAATTCTAAGCTCGTCAAGTTTGGGAAAACTGTCATAATACGATTAAATGCGTTGATTCTCAACATAAGACCCTCAGCTAGTATTAATTTTCTCATGTTTAAGCATGACTCAGACTCCGTGAGGAATTCATCATATTCTTGCTGACCATGCTGCGAAATGCACAATTTTCTTAGTGATGGGAAAATGCTCTCGAAATTAACGCATCTGGAATGAAGGAATAAATACAAAGGATTCAATCAGACACTCCATTTGACGTAAGGAAGGGTAGACCGTCGAAAAATTCAGGCCGAGGAAACTGAACATTTAATTCGAGCGACAGACTTACCTTGAATTGAAGTCCTTCGAAACTTTAACATCCAATTTTGTGAGGCGCGGGATCTTTGGGAATTCAGTGAAACTGGTAAATCCCTGATTATGCGAGACGCGGAGTTTCTCCAAAGTGTGTCTGAAAAGGCCGATCAAATTGAACGACGTCTCTTCAGAACTATTTAGATTGTAAAAAAATAGATTCCTCAACTTCAACCCATTTGGCTTTCTTGTCATTCTACGAAGTAACTCCACATGTTCCATCGTAACAATATTAAGGAACATGCGCTGAATGCAGGATTGCCTTCCAAGTTTCTCAATCAACCTCAACGCTTCCAAACTGCTGCTATAAAATTTATTATTCTCGGAGAACGTATCCGAATGGCGTAGACTAAGGTGTGAAATATTTGGAGCGACCGTGATGATTTCTTCAAGAAAAGATGGACAACATTGAATTCGTTCATCTGGAAATTCATCTCCAATCTCAAATGTTTTCAGAGAATTTAGTCTTGGTTTCGAATTTTCTGGTCCAGGGAATAATTGGACAACGTCTCCGGACTTAGAACGAAGCATCATTGGAACTCGGAGGAATTCCAACTTCGGCGTAGATCTGATGATCTCAGACACGTCTTCAACATCAAAAATACATGGAAAGAAGGTAATTTCTTTCACTGTATCCTCACATAGTCTAAGAAATTCCTGACCAGGTCCATCGGTTGCACAAAAGCCTCCGAGACATAAATTGCCAAAAGGAATCCCATGCTTATTATTTTTGAAAACTTCGAGGAAACTCTCAATCTTCCTTGCAGTCGATGCATAGGATTCATTTTCAGAAAACGGATTGCTTTGATACACGAAAATGGTGACTTCGAAACTGGAACGCGTTCTTGGAAGAGTCAACACACTCCACTTTCTACACACCGAGCGGCAAGCTTTCAAATCGTTATTTCTCACGTAGTCAAAGACATTGCTCAGAATCTGTAGGGGAAATCCTCATTTATTAATTATAATTATTAACAACCAATATTTCCATTTAGCATAAAGAATGTTGAAACATATGTTGGGATTTAAACCATTTAATAGTAAAATGTGTGGACTCTACGACACTTGTCGCAGAGCCCCTGACTCTGTGGATTAGTAGACCGCTGGATTGCCGGCCTACTGATG
>JAQFYE010005168.1:0-12289 GCA_034694305.1 Protaphorura glebata | reverse complement strand
AGAATGTAGTCGCGTCCGAAGCGATAGGAAATGAGTAATACGAAGTTGAAATGCGATCAAGGAAAATGTACCTTTTTATGACTGTGGAATGTGAAAGGTTTCCATCCAAAAATGTAGTGAAGGGCACTGACGTTTCAAAATGTGACTTATTATTAGATCACCGGCCAACGGCTAAAATGTTTTATGTTCAATAGACCAAGGAAACCAGAAATACCTTGCTTCTTCGTGTATTCATGTGTATTATTATTCTTTGTAGAAGATATTGATGAGCTACTAACGAGGAAAGAACGCGGAGTGTCACATTCCGATTTGACTGAATAAATTCATACCGCTGATAGGAGAACAAAACTGGTATTGTGAATGTAATTCCACTCACTACTCATTTTAACGACTACATAAAATAAACAAGTTTCTCTAAAGAAAAGGACGCTTCGTTCTTATAGTTTTACCACGGGATTAACATGTCGGACTCTACAAGATCTGATTTCGGGGTACAATTTTTTTTTTTCAAAAACCGATAAACAATTAAAACCTGCTTTATGTATACAATAATAAATCAGAGAGTGAAAAAATTCACATGTTGCATATTTGCTGAATTTGAATTTTGCTAGGATCTTTCTGGGTCTACGAACCCAGAAATAAATATTTGTTGTTATAAATATTCAAGTTAAAAGTAGCTCAGCATCAAAATACATATACGAACATACGCGAATATGAGTTTTTTCATCTTCTAATTTATTATTGTATATACATACATAAGGATGTTTTGAAAATATTTGTTTTTTGGTTCCCGCAGAAAAATTGGGCCATGAAATCGTATTTTGAAGAATGCGACTGCGACATACTCCTTTTGTCTTTTTTATAAAAACTTGTTTATTTTTTGCGGCCTTTAAATTGGTGGGTGGGATTACTAAAGCCATATCAGTTCAAGTTCAAGGCAATGACACGAAATGTTAGTACTAAGAATAGAGTCTAAGCTTTATCAAATATTTCTCTGGTAATTTATTACTAAAAATCTTCCCCGTGATTGTGTAACACTCACCGATGGATCAATTGAGATTTTTTCTTATTGTTGTGAGGAATGTTGTGCTTTTGCCTGTGAATAAACAAATCTTGAATCTTGAAAAAAGAAAAGTATGGATGTACAATCAAACGGTATAATATTCTCCTTAGCCAAATCGTGGCGTGTTACACACCACGTACTTCCCTCGTTAGATTAAGCAACAGAATTCATTATTGCAAGTAGATATTTATTGGACAAATCTTGTCTAGTAAAACTAATGTGACGGTCTAAATGTCGTCCGATTATGCAGTAATGCAGCTGTTAAGGCAATAAAACTAATTCTCACTGTACCGGGTGTTCAAGAATTAAAACACCGATTTATCAAATACGTTTCATTGAGATGTGGGTAGATTTATCGGACCACACTGTACGGTACGTGAAAGGAATCCTGGTCTCATCACGCAGGAAATAACACATGGTTTTATTTGTGGATCTAATCTCCTCCCCTTTCTTTTGTCCACTCTGGCACTGAATATTTCCGTCCCTGACTCAACACGCTCAACCTTCTGTCCGTTGAAAAATTATTTTAGTTCAGTCCACCCTTCAGATTGCACAGGAGACACTACCTATTAGTTCCTTGTCTAATTTCTAATTTCAAATCAAATAGTCCAATTAATTATTCTAGATTGTTTCTTATTATTCTTAATACATCGGCGTTATTGCCAGCAAAATAACTGACGTCACATTTTGATTCATCAGCGGGTACACCAATTCCAATCACTGTAAGGAAAATGCTTGATGCATGTAGAATAAATGAATATTACAGCAGAAATAGTAATTAAAAGGAAGTGTAGGCCAAGGGGGAGGTCATTCTTTGTAACATTACGATATTGGTCTATAGGTAAATTTTCTGAGAAAACGCCGTCAATGCATATCTGGGCTAACCGGTTGATTTAAAAGCCCTGAACAGTTTTTACATTAAAAATATTAGACAAATAATAATAATAATAAGTAATATAATGATATTAATAAAAATATTATTTATGTTAAAATTTATTACATATTATTCGTTTCAGCACTGGAAGGAGCAACGCACGAAATGACATGAAAATCACCGATTTTTAATCGACATCCGAATTCAGAAATAATCAGAAGTTCAAGGTAATCAAAGTTGGAAATATTTAATATCAAACTGAAATTTTGACTGTACCAGTGCATTCTCAAGAAATTGGTCTCATTAACTTGAATTCTACACCACCATGTACGGATTCCAATACGTAATCGACAATTTTATTTTCTGTGGCACCAATTCGTTCCATTAATTTAGTTCGTGCATCGTCTTTTAAATTGAGATGATTTACAATTTAGTTAGTTTATACACAGTACATCGGGAATAGGAAATGGTATATTATATGTATTTCTCTATTGTGGCAATTTATTTTGTCACACATTTATTTTATTATCAACTTAGTTGCGCATGATTCTCTTTCACTTCACCTTCAAGTCGTTAGAACATTTGGTGCACCTCTCTAATTTGGTCACTTCTGACCTGGCCGTAGACCGGGCCAATTGCTAGTAGTTCGACAATAAATAACCAAAAATTGGTTAATGAAGGAAATCAGGACAGTCCACATCACGCATCGATTGAGGTAGAAAATCACGAAGATTATTTCAGTTTTCTTCCCATTGCAATATCCCTCACTATTAGACATTGTATCTACAATTCAGGAGTAACCAGAAGTTCCTACTTCAAATTATCTCTGCCTCAGCAGGACCGCAGATATTAGAGATGAGCAGACTTGGGTCAGATACATTGAAAATGTAATTAATCACAAATCACAGCCTACTTTTGAAAGTATTTCAATTACAATTATAAATTACATGCAAAATTATCGATGTAATTAATTACAATTACAATTACGTAATTGTAATCGGATTTTCAATTACAATTACAATTACAATTCAAATTACAATTTCAAATATATATTTTCTTGTGTTTTTCAGCACTAAAAAAGCATTTTCTGTTTGACTATCCAAAGCTTCATTCAATCTTTACTAGTCGACAAATGTAATTGAGAAAAAAGTAATTTCAATTACAAATTACAATTACAATTACAGACATCTTCCAAGTAATTAATTAGAATTGTAATTGTATTTTGTAATTGAAATTACAATTACCAATGTAATTGACCCAAGTCTGGGGATGAGGTGATTGTCTATGTGAAATGCTCGAGTAAATATTGCCTCCGAACACACGATAATCTGTTTGATTGAAAAACCGTCATTTGTGAATATTTAACTATTAAGTACCAGACTATTTTTGTGTTCTAGAAAAGCCAAGATGCGGACAGCAAAATCCGAAGATTGGAAGCTGAGGTCAAATATTCGACTGAGTGTGGAAATGACAAGACTTGACCTCAGAAGTGTGCTGCTCTACACGGGTCATCCAGTTTCACAACAATAAAAACAGATGAGGGAATTCTCAGGCGCAGGAGATAAATCTCACTCAAGTTCAAAGATTTCTCAACTAAACTTAAAAACCAAAACGAAATGCGAAAACAAAAGAAACTCATTTACCATAGTACAAATTCCAGCAGCTCAAACCGCTCCAAAACGTACCAAGTCTGAGGCAAGTTCAAGGGAATCTGATTTTAAATGTCGTAGTAGAGAGCAATCTGAGAAACCTTATCAGCACACAGAATTATTTCTTGAGAACGCACGTATTGGACATTCTACCAGTGAACAAACTGGTAATAGCTGTCTTAAATGCAATTTATGTCCGAAAGCATTTCCAAATATGGCTAACTTACAATTGCATACTCGTACTCACACGGGAGAAAAACCATACGCATGTCCAATTTGCTTTAAAGCATTTTCTCGACCTCCACATCTTGAAACACATATTCGAACACATACAAAAGAAAAACCTTACAAATGCCCACACTGCTCAAAATCATTCAGGGAATCTGCTCACTCACACTCGCATGTGAGAATATACTCATGGACGCTTTGCACATTGTTGATTTGAAACCCTTTTTCCATTTTTTAAATTGTATGTTGTGTTCTTGTTGTTGCTTCCCCTACGTTTTAACCTTTGCTGTCTGCGATTTGTATAATTCGTTCTGGAAACAAACATATGTAGACCCCGTGCTTAGCCATGTACCGTTTTGAGGCGCTCGATATTTTCTCCGCATTTCTGGTCAATTACTTTAGAGCATAAACAGCAGAAAAGAGCACTTTTAAGAGATAATCCTATGTCTTTCATCAAAACAGACGGACGAACAGACAGATTGACAGACTGGGCATCCGCAATAAGTCATTTACTCCGTAGCAGTTACTTAATAACTGATGCATTTATGTAATGTAATGTAAATAACATAGTTAGAATTGAATGATTTTTCTGTGTGACTCAGCGTGACATGCGTTTAAAACTTGAAACGCATGTGCGCGTTGAATGATGAGTGCGCAGTATAAAAAGTCTGAGTCTTTTTTGTACTAGACCGAGGTTTAGTGAATATTTTAGAGATTAGGCAGAAATGTTAAATAAATCTCTCAACCATAACGTAGATGCTGTTGTGAGTGCTGATGCGTAATGTATTATAAAGTGAGTCTCATCTCAACGTGTTACAAAATAGAATATTAATGAGTTCCGGAAAACTGCTGCAATTAATTCTGCATAAAAACTTGCATGTAATGACTATAGTAAATTCACGCCTATTCTATATTCTGGTTGAGCATGGGACTCAATGTAATGTCGTAATATAATTGTTGGATGAGTGCATTGGCCGCGCCGCGCTGTCCCTAACCACGTTAACAAGTAGCCCAACTACATGATTCGTCCTTCTATACTCTTCAAGCGGGCAAGCGTTGGAAAAGAAGCGCACCACTAACGTCGGCCACACAAACACGCACAATTACTCGTCGCGATTGACTACTGGACTAGGGAACCACGAGGGGTCTTTGACGGGAATGAACTAGGGGAATTCCATGGTCCTTCGTTTGGATTTTGCCACCATCTGCAACCTCAACACCAGAGATAGAACTCTGATGGTCTCTGCGCACCGACCTCACCTATAAGGTACTGTTGGCAGGCGATCGCGTTCTTTCAAAAAACGAATTCAAAATATGCAAAACGCCGGTGTGGACACGCCAAACACTAGTGCATTCAAATATATATTTGGTTTGAATTGACTTTTTTACATTTTGTTCAAATTCGACCTTAAAGTTATGTCAATAAAAGCGTGTAAGAGTAAGTGTTTTATATTGTGCATAACTAATCATAAAATAACATACTTGGGGCATCCGTTGAAATTATATTGGTATTACCACGTGTTCATTCTCTGAAATCATGTTTGAAAATTGTGATCGCATGGAGTTTAGCACTCCAATCATCTGGTGGATCGAAGGAGCAGTGGAAGTAGATACACTGCATGATATGTCTAAAGGCCATGCTGAATTCTCATGGTCAGCTTCGTGGGCCGAGACATATTTGTCTGACCACTTGAATTAGTTGAATGTCACACTCTACATGCCAAACTAACATTTCACAACAGAAATGATAATTTTACTAGAGTAAATCATTATTGCTTCGCGTAACCCATTATTTACATTGGTGAAACGAGGACGGTCTTTCACAATTTATACTTTATATGGTTACACCTGGCTTCAGAGTATACTTGGGATTACCTTGTTCTCGGTAACATCTGCCTTGATTTATGTAGACATATTATGTGTGTTTTTTAATTCTTTTGACATTGGTTTTGTTTACGGTTGATTCTGAAGTACCATCAACATTTATTGAAATACATTGACACATATTGACCTTGCAAGGTTGGTACAAAGACACCATGCGAATGCCAGGGCATGACATTAAACTATTTACATAAGTACTTCTCCGTACTACTTCAGAATAGGTTACAACTTTTACAGAACAATGAACAAGTTAAATGCTATGGTGTTCGCTAAAGTCTAACCCAACGTAAAAAATGACAATGTCAATCATCAAGTCCATTTTCAATCGTCCACCCACTTCAAATTTCCTTTAAAACTAAAGTTAGATCCACCACACTCCTCAGTATCTGTTTAACACTACATTCGTATTTTAACAAGAGTCTTTTCATTTCAAGTCAATACAATTATATGATTCCCTACTAAAATGTTTCTGAAATATATTGTTGCCACATTTCTGGCATTTATTGTTTTCGTGCTTTCGGCGTGTCAAGGAGAAGAGGTAATTACTGCAAAAATAGATGTTTAGTTATTTTAATGAATTAAATAACGGAATTCTACTGCACTAGTTTCGATTCGTGTATTACGGAAATTAAAACTATATAGGTCAGTAAAATAAATATATATAGAGGATATACGATATACTAAACTTATTGTCGACATTTCTTAGCTAAAATTGATTATACATGCTCAAAATATTGTAGGAAATATGCTCACCGCCCCAGCGCCGGTGATGTGTATGTCTAGGCAACAACTTCTGAGACTAGAATATTGTCAACAGAGCTCGACTGGCACTGAGACACTACGATTTAGAAGTTTCTAATTTGTATGCAAAAATTTGAATTTAAGTGTAGGTTAGATTCGGTCTAAATCATCGTATTCGATTTGAATGGAAAACCTGAAAATGTTGTGGAAAAAACAATTCAATAAAGATAGAAAGAATTTTTCAAATGCCCTCCGTTGGTATGACCAAAAACTAGTTACCATGACAAACGGTATAGGATTTTTCGGGAAATCAACAAAATCCGGTGTCACCATATTCAGAGATCAGAGTAAATTCACTCCTAAATCGGTGTAGTTGTCGGTGCGTTATTGCATTTCGCACGACAGTCATGACTGATGGGAAAGAAATCATTCAAAAGTTAGGTTTGTCAGAACTACGGTTGTTTCAATCAACAACCTCATCTTCTATAGATTCTTCTATAGAGTTAAGAGCAGGAAGCCATTTTTATCTCTCCAATTTTGAAGGGGACTCAAAACGGAAAATAACATTACCCTGATCTCTTAACCGTGGGAATACCTACAAACATAAATAATTATTGCGTTTGTAATGCAATAATGCTATTTTCCCAACGCAGTACCATGGAGCATGTGACCAACAAAGGAATGCAAATCTTCCATTTTGTGACTCCAGTTTATCCATCGATGTTCGAGTACAAGATTTAGTTTCTCGACTGTCGTTGGATGAGAAGGTAGGAAACCTGTGGGACAATGCAACAGGCGCATCAGAGAACATCGACTTAGGTCGTTATTGGTGGTGGAACGAAGCATTAAAAGGAATCGGTGATCGCAGCGGAACCAGTTTCCGTCCCCCAACAGAAGTCGCAACAATGTTCCCACAACCGGTCAACTTTGCTTCATCGTTTAACAAGCAATTGTTTTACGAAGTGGCAAGTGCCATTGGAAACGAAGGAAGGTAACACTCTTCATTTATAATCAACATTGATCATCTGTAATTCTCCATAAAGGTATTGACTAAATATGTATCATATTTTCTTAGAGCATTTTACAACGTCGGCAATGCAGGCTTAACATTTTGGGCTCCGAACATAAATATTTATCGTGACCCAAGATGGGGCAGAGGACATGAGACTCCTGGTGAAGATCCTTACCTGAACAGTGAATTCGCACATCAATTCGTCCGTGGATTGCAAGAACCACAAAATGGATTTCTAAAAACATCTGCTTGTTGTAAACACTTTTCAGCTCACAGTGTGGAAACTGGAAGAGAATCATTCGATTCTATAGTAAATGAACGAGACATGGCAGACACATATTTACCAGCATTCAAGTCCTGCATAGAAAAAGCAAACGTGAGTTGTTTTATGTGCGCATACAATGCGGTCAATGGAATCCCAGCATGTGCTGACAAGGGCATGCTTACAGGATTACTACGTGATAAATGGGGTTTCGATGGATATATTGTGTCTGATTGTGGGGCTGTGTATAACATACTAAATCATCATCATTACACTAACAACCCGTCACACACTTGTCACGCTGTTCTTGATGCTGGCATGGATATTGCATGTGATATATTCTTAGGACAAAATCTACGTGCTGCAGTCGACGATGGAACAGTACCTGAGCAAATGTTGAACACGGCATTGACCAGAGCATACAAAGTTTTATTCCGACTAGGGTACTTTGAAAAAGATGCAGTTCGTCCTTTCAAAGAACTTGTGCCAGCAGTGGTAGACAGTACACGTCATCGAGTATTGGCATTGGAGGCAGCAAGACAAAGTATTGTACTACTCAAAAATGCACCAAACGGAAGAACTGGGCAGGGAGTACTGCCAATTGACCCGGCAGATTTAACTAAAATAAATATGGATTCAAATAAATTGATGCGAGCAAGTATGGCTCTTATTGGCCCACATTTGAATGCAAGTCATGTCTTTATGGCGAACTATTATGGTCCCCCACCATTCATCAGGACACCGTTGGAAGAGATTAAAAAGCGAGTTGCAGACCTGGAGTATGAATTCGGTTGTGACTTGACATCATACGAAAATTCCCATTTGAATGAAGCAGAAGCACTTGCCCGTTCCTCCGAACAAGTCGTATTATTTGTTGGTATCAATGCAGAGGAAGTTGAATATGAAACAGGGGATCGAATTAACCTTACTTTACCAGGATTACAGAATGAACTGATTCGAGTTGTATTAGCTGCTGCCCAACAGCCAGTCATAATGTTTGTTATTGCTGGAGGTCCAATAGATTTGGAGGAATGGAAAAATGATCCGAGAGTTGGTGCAATCATTTATTCCGGCTACATTGGTCAATCAGGTAATGTTTGTAATACAATGTGACCCAATTGTTCAATACAATTTAAAATTTCTAAAAACTAATTTTACAACATTACAGGTGGTGAGGCAATCGCTGATGTACTATTTGGAACCTACAATCCGGCCGGACGTTTATCACATACATTTTATAAAAACGAATTCATAAACCAAGTTGAGATGACAAATATGAATATTCGTCCAGTAGAGGGATCATCACCTGGACGTACTTATAGGTTCTTTACAGGACAACCCGTCTATGAGTTTGGCCATGGTTTGTCGTACACAACTTTTGACTATTCATTAGCAACCACTTCGACTGAGGAGTGTGGACTCCAGTTTGAACTGACAGTACGTAATACTGGTCAAAGAGCAGGTGATCATTCTGTATTATGGTACGTTAGCCCCCCAATGGCTGGGCAACTCGGACGACCAATAAAAAGTCTAATCGATTTCGAGAGGTTAAGCAATGTTCAGCCAAACGAAGTAAGACAACTAAATCTTTGCTTGAAACGTGAAGATTTCCAATTGGCAAACGAAAGCGGCGAATTTGATGTTGTGAGTGGAGTTTGGATGTTAACCGCTGGAGTTATCCAAAGGGACATTTTGGTAACCTAGTAAATTGTGCCTAATTAATCAATGTACATATTGCTTTAATCTCCAATTAATTGTGACGACTTAAAAATAGGAGAGGTAGTGAAATAAAAAATGCGTGATCCTGTATTGTCTCGGCTCACTTCATGAACGATTTGAAAGGGAAAAAAGTGGAAATGTCATGCGCCAAAAAAATTCGGTCCGGACCGAAAATCTCGGTCCGGTCCAAGGGTGTGGACCGGGACCGGACCGAGAACCGGACCGAAGTTTTCGGTCTTGAAAATCGTGGACCGGGACCGGGTCCGGACTGTGGACCGCGGTCCGGTCCGGTCCATGGACCGGACCGGTGCGAGCACTAATTTAATGAGTGTATATTTTTTAATACTAACAAATAAAATATAAGGGCGGGTCATGGAGGAATGGCATTTCCAGACGTAGATTGGGCAAGGGATTTCCTACTATTCATTGAACTCTAATTCGTCTCGTGGTACTAAGGCGTGTGGTTTAGTGTGTCTTCTGTTTCTAATGGACACAATGTAAGGATGCAATACAAGCGGTTGGCACTCCACGCCATGTGTATTCGCTGGTATGTAGTTCATATGAGTATGTAAGGTTTGAGAGCAAGGTTTCGGACTATCGATTAATACTATCGACTCAGGAAAAAAGATACCGATTTGCAATTACGGGTGGCGTACTTGCTAAATTTATTTGCAGGTCGTGCACGAATTTGCGTCGGCCCGTGATTACGTGCCTAGCGTAAGTCAAGGGTAAACTCAAGTAGGTATTTATTTTTAGTAATATATAAAAGTACCATAAATAACTGCGCGTATAATTGGTCTCCCGGCACAAGCGGTAGTCAGTAAATTCTTGGTGCTCACACGAACCCTGGGATCCCGCTTAAAGCCATTTAGAAACAAAAGTTTCTCAGCTGAATGTTTCAGTGTGTTGATCCAAATGTTCGAATTGTCAATGTAGATAAGTGTCCCTCTTTGAGAATCCTCCACCGCATCACTGACTTGCATCTCGGATGCTAGTAAACCATAACCAGAGAGTCCAAGACCAAAAATGATACTAAACGACAATGATTTAATTCGGCCGTGTGATTCATGGACGTGATTTGAAGCATAACAAGTTCATTGGAGATAAGAGCTTTACCTCACTTTACCTTCAATGCCGTTTGCAAAATTATAAATTATCGTTCTCGAGTGACTTGAGTCGGTTCATCTATTGTAATAAATATGTAAAACAAACATAAAATGAGAGTGATAAGTATATGTAGAAAAAATCATTGATAGTGATGATGAGGTAAACCTATGGTATGGATTAGACAACTGATTCACAATTACTGCGCTTAGATAATAATGACACCTGGGATTTATGATTTATGAGTACGTATTATTTAACACCGGCCTAAACTTATTATGAGAACGTACACTATTTATTTTGCAAGGTTATACAAGCCCGCAGTACGTTATGCATACAGTGTAAATACGGTAATGAAGTGAGGGTTAATTGCAGTGTTCCCAGTAATTGATTAGCTGAAATAATGCATAATAAATTCATTCCATTTACATCATCGATCAAACTAGGGATCGGACCGAATGTTCGGTAATTATTCGGTTGCCGAATATTCGGCTGTACCCAATAGTTCTCTAAAAAACGGTCCGGGGTTCAGTATTTTGAATTTATACCAGCGCTAAAATTCGATTTGAGAAAAATGGGCAACCGAATATTCGGTATTCGGTATTTTCACCGAATATTTGGCCGAATAGTAAAAACTGTGCAAGTGGGGTGTCTTTGGAACAGTAACGACGAGTCAAGTTCAAAAATGCAATAAACGGATAACATCGAAGCATAGTATTTCAGAGAGAAACACAAATATATTTATTTTTATATTTTTAACTCAACTGTATATTTATTTATTTGTTGAGATATATTTCAAGCTTCACAACACAAAATATGTGTATGAATGTTGTGATGTTTGCACGTTAATGACGTTAATACTTGAAATTAACCCGTTTAAGGTTGTGGCGAAGGAATGTAAGTGCTTCCCCATTGTCCGGGAGTAGTCGATTCCGCTTTGTCTTGTATATGTTTCCTGCTTCGGAAAAAAGCCTTTCACTGTAGAGTGCTGCTCTAAAGTCACGCAACAACCAACATGCCCCATACAAAGAACGCGGGAGTCCATTGCACGTAAATATGAAAGCATGAAATCCTTGCTTGTTGCGTGACTTTAGAGCAGCAGTGTACACGCTGCTGGCAGGAGCACACAAATATTTTCTTACAAGCTTTGTAAATTTGGGAAGACAGTTCTGTTAATTTTCCACCATTGCAACGGATCATCCTTAGTAGTATGCAAGTAGGGGATTCCAGCTCAGCTGGGATTCCAGCTCAGCTGGGATTGCGGCTCAGCCAACTACGGAACTGGGTAGAATCTTTGGGGGTCGGCTCTCGGGGGTTGGCACTTGGAGGTTTGGTTCTAAATGTGAAATTTGACAACGTCGGTTGGTGGATTGTAAAAGCGGTATTATAAAAAAACGTTCAAACGTCGGTTGGAGGATTGGAAAAGCGATATTATGAAAAAACGTTCAAACGGCGGTTGGGGGATTGGAAAAGTGGTATTATGAAAAACCGTTCAAACGTCGGTTTGGGGAGACCGAGTTTTACGCAACTTTTCAGACTTATCCATTACATGGTTCAGTATAATTGATATAAAGTTTAACCATTAATTATAAAACTACTGTTCATATCTTGATTGTGATAATTATTTATCTGTAAAATATGCATAAGGTGCTACTTATTCTTGTAAAAAAACCAACTTTCCACTACCTTGTTATCCATAGATATTAGAGGTTGAACTTTAGGTCAGCGCCATTTTGTAAGGTTAGCTTTCCTTATT
>JAQFYE010005167.1:0-12289 GCA_034694305.1 Protaphorura glebata | reverse complement strand
TTAGACCGGGAATAAAAATGGCGGGATTTTGTTGGTTTGGTTTTTTATCTTCACTGTTTTTGTTTCTAACTTCACACGGTTCATTTTTGGTTTTGGTTCTAACTTCATGTACATTTGTAATGTTAAAGTATTAATCGTGTTCAAACAAACAGTCCAGAAAATAATTGACATGTGGGAATCAGCGGACAATTTACAAGGAATTTGGAACAAAGAATTTCAGATTCAAATGACCGCGAAACATAATTAGCCAACGCAAATTGATTTAACAAAATGATTTATTTAAAAAAAAATGTTTTCTTGATCGGAGAACGATAATGTAAAACCTTTGTAAAACTGTCAACATGTTCTATACTTTTTTTTCTGGACCCCATAGGTTCAAAAGAATGCCATTTCTCCACAATGGACAAGATTCTATTCTCCTGCAGCAGTTCCAACAACAAAACTTTTTATTAATGGAAAATTCGTTGAATCTCAAACAAAGGAGTGGATTGATCTTCACAATCCAGCCACTAACGAACTAGTAACCAGAGTTCCAAAGGCAACAAAAACTGAGATGATGGATGCCGTGGCCGCTGCGAGTGAAGCGTACAAGTCATGGAGCAAGACCTCTATCATGACTCGTCAACAAATTATGTTCAAATTCCAAAATATCATCAAAAGCAATTTAGTAAGCCTACAATTTTGAAGGAAAATTAGGTGTATTAATTTAAAGTAAACGCAATGTTCAGACCAAGACATCAGCTGGCTTCTTGTCTTGTGGTTTGTAGAAAGAACTGACAAAAAGTATTACGTTGGAGCAAGGGAAAACAACAATCGATGCAGAGGGAGATGTTTTCAGAGGACTTCGTAAGATCAAATTTTATGAAAATGCAAAAGAGACGATATAATTAATTCAATCCGTTCGTGTAATAATACCTAATTTTGAATTTCTTCCTGCAGAGGTAGTAGAGCATTGTTGCAGCGTCCCCAGCCTTCAGCTTGGTGAATCATTGTCAAGTATTGCCAAAGACATGGACACTTCTTCATTCAGAATTCCATTGGGCGTTTGTGCCGGAATAACACCGTTTAACTTTCCAGCTATGATCCCACTTTGGGTATGTACGCTTTGAAAAATTATGGCATGCCATCAATTTAAATAAACTGTATCTGAGATCTTAACTTCCATTTAATTCTTTTGTAGATGTTTCCTCTTGCCAATGTTTGCGGAAACACTTACGTGATCAAACCATCCGAAAGAGACCCCGGCGCTTGTATGTTGCTTGTAGAAATGTTCCATGAAGCTGGAGCACCAAATGGAATCGTGAATGTTATTCATGGAGCCCATGACGCTGTGAATTTAATTTGTGATCACCCTGACATTAAGGCTATTTCTTTTGTTGGATCTGATATCGCTGTATGCCTTTAATCCCATCTCGAAAATGATATTATCATACTAAACTCCCATTAGGACTTGGCTGTAATTGCTGTTTACGTTTCTTTTTGCTTCTCTAGGGAAAATATATTTATGAACGTGGATCTAAAAACGGAAAGAGAGTACAAAGTAATATGGGAGCTAAAAATCACGGTGTCATTATGCCAGACGCCAATAAAGAAAATACACTGAATCAATTAGTCGGAGCTGCTTTTGGTGCCGCTGGGCAAAGGTGCATGGCACTTTCCACCGCTGTATTTGTCGGAGAAGCCAGTGAATGGTTGCCCGAATTGGTGGAAAAAGCCAGGAAATTAAAAGTCAGTGCCGGTGAGTAAATAATTTTAATACAAGTGATAGGTCCTCAAAGAAAACTGGAGAGATACACATATTTAATATTTCCTTCATGATATTAAAGGTCACGAACCTGATGCCGACCTGGGTCCAGTCATTTCACCACAGGCAAAGAAACGAATCATTGACTTGATTGATTCTGGAATTGAACAAGGAGCCAAATGTATTTTGGATGGTAGAAAAATTACTGTCAAAGGGTACGAGAAGGGAAATTTCGTAGGGCCAACTGTTCTCACTGACGTCAAGGTATGAGCCAGAGTTTTATTCTCAGTAGCTGAAGGGGTGAATTAATCAATGACGTTTTCTTACAACTATTTAGCCAACAATGAGATGTTATACAGAGGAAATCTTCGGGCCCGTGCTCGTAGCACTTTCCGTACCAACTTTAGATGATGCTATCAATTTAATTAACTCTAATCCATACGGAAACGGAACCGCAATATTTACTACGAATGGTGCGACAGCAAGGAAATTCACGCATGAAATTGATGTTGGACAAGTTGGAATTAATGTCCCGATTCCAGTCCCATTACCCATGTTCTCATTCACTGGGTCAAGGGGCAGCTTCTTGGGAGACTCGAATTTCTACGGGAAAGCTGTAAGTCATCCATAAAATTTTACGTTGTTCTAGTAATTTCTTGGCAACTAATTTAATCACCCGTTTAATTTATTTGATCTCAAGGGTGTCAACTTCTTCACGCAACTGAAAACGGTGACTCAAATGTGGCGTGAGGGGGACGCGACTATCTCAAAGCCAACTGTTGCAATGCCCACCATGCGATAAGATGATCATCATATTTCGGAATTCGAATCGGAAAAGATTAGCACTATTGAACGACGCAAATAGCTTTAAAACCAAATTGTGGAAACCAAATTTCCCCAACTTCAACATTTAGACACAGTCCAGGCTCACCCCAATTTATATTTTATAGTCCGAGTCGAGACTCCAGAGAGATTACAAAATTTCTCTCGAATATCTATCGCACAATAGACTGTTTGTTCGTGCGTTAGATGAAAGTATATATTTTCATAAACATTTTCCTTATTTTATCTGTCATGCTATAAAATAAAGCTGCATCAGTACGAGAACCAATTAATAAAGCATCTAAAAGTCAGTTGAGAAATAAATGGATTTTTGGAATTTGAGCAGGAAGTATCTTGTTGCTTTCATTCTTCGGAGGTTTTTATTCCACTTACTTTTGTGTATGTGTAGTGTCGATTATAACGCCATCGTCATAACCGAGAAGAGAACGCACTTTTGGTTGGATTCATTTGTGTTATTACTTCTAGGTCATCGTTTTGTTTTGTGCCTTCTTTCAAAATCGGAAAAAATGTTGACATAAATCCGGAACCGGTTAATTTGTCTACTGTCTATAGTCCATAAGTCTCACGATAAGTTCGAAAGCCTTTCTGAGCCCAAAACTGGTAAGGTCCGTCAAACATAAACACTAACGTCACCTATTTCGTGCGTGGATAGCGCGCGGGAGGTTCAAACTTGAAATTGCAGGAGACACCCAGATTTGGATTGGATTTTTGGAAGATTGACCTGATTTCAAAATCGTTGATCTGTCTTGTGTTTCTTTGTTTAAATTGAAAAACTTACAAATTCTAACTAACTGGGTAAGTTTTAATCCATATTTGGTATTTTCTTTGTAAATTCGTACAGAAATTTCAGTCAAGGTCAAGGTTAAGCGACCGTCAAGTTAAATGTTTGGAAATTTGTAGTTGGTTATTTAGGTAATTGCTTTTATTATTTATTTTGGTGTAGGTCAAGAATATAGGCTTTTGCAGGTCTTACTCGTAATTTTTGTATTTGTGACAAATCATCTTGGACATTGGTTATTGATTTGGCACATTCCACTCTTTAATGACAGGATATGACTCACACTGAATTCTCTCAGTGTGTACGCAATGGTCTATTTTTAGTCATCAAACATTTTCCTGACGAAGAGGCCAGATTCGGTTTCGAAAGCTAGAAATAAATAAAATTTCTACAATAACGACATCCGTTCAATCCATTCAAGACACTATAAATTTCTTACTTTCTTGTAGGATAAAAAACTGATTAGTAAAACGAAGTGGAACGTATTTGGATTTGGGTATATAGCACCATCTGGAATTTCTGGATTGGACCATTGGGAAAAGTTTGATCGTTTGAAACCTAAGAAGAAAAGCAATCTAAAGAAATGGAAGAGTATGAAAGCGTACTTTTAGTCAAGTCCGAGGTTTTTGTCTATAAAATTCCTCCGAGGACAACTAACCGAGGTTACAGAGCTAATGATTGGAGTTTGGACAATCCTGACTGGACTGGTCGAATGAGGCTTGTGACTACGAAAGCTGGAGGAGCATGTAAAATTAAATTGGAAGATAAATCTGGAGTACTATTTGCCCAGTGCCCTGTCGAAACCTATCCTGGGCCTACTGTTGAGTCCGTGAGTGACTCTTCTAGATACTTTGTTCTTCGAATTCAAGATGATAATGGAAGGAATGCATTCATTGGAGTTGGATTTGCTGATCGTTCCGATAGTTTTGATCTAAATGTAGCCCTTCAAGATCATTTCAAGAGGATCCGTAAAGAAGAAGATATCGTGAAGGAGGAACAAAGTGAGACACCGAAACCGGTGTTAGATCTTGGTTTCAAGGAAGGTGAAACTATCAAAATTAACATGAAAATTACTAAGAAAGATGGTGAAGGGTCAGGTCGGGTCAAAGGGAAGGCTGGAGGTGCCGCCGGCGGTGGATTTGGTATACTCCCACCGCCGCCATCTGCAAGTAGTCACAGAATAGCGCCTCCAGAATCTACAACTCCACAGAGTTCTCCGGTTCATGTTCCACACTCAGCTAATCCAGCTCCTCCTGCTACTACACCGAACTCATCTAATGCAAATTGGGTTCAGTTCTAAATATTAATGACCTTTCGGTCAACCAACTAAGTGAAGATTTTAAAAATAAGTGGCGTAGAGAATCTAGGATAGAAACCAACTTTTCTTGTAAACCTTAAGCTCGGATCACGTGAACACTTCTGGGGTTCATTTCTGATGTTCTAGTCTGCTCAGAACTATTAATTAATATGAAGGTTATGAGGGCAGATAATTCGGATTCCTCATTATTGACTTTCGATTCTGGTTTGATTAGTTTGCTTCGTGAATTATGGATATTATATTTGTTTCAAAAATTACTAGCAGTAAACCATAAAATTATATTTTCCCAGAAATCGTTTGTAATAATTGTGATCAGAACACTGTTGGAAGATGTTACCTCCATGAGCCGATCTGATTTTTACATGAAAAAAAGATTTTCTTTTAATTCTATTTCTAGAACCTCTTTAGTCAGTGAGCTACGGTGTGATGACATGTCATAAATATAATTATATTATTCAAATTGGGTTTAACTATACACACGTTAAATTTAAATTAATTAAATTCCCATATCTCAGGAGTTTTGGGCACTCCAACCTTAATTTAGAATTTCTCTGCAAGCTATTTAAAATTTGTGTTAAGTTTAGTAAGCTGTAAAAATTAATTACTGGTGTACTTTTTTGCGCTGCTTATATTGGCTACATTTCAGTTCTGGCCATTTTGGAAACCTGTTTCGCAGACAAGGGCGCCGAGTAATGCTTGGTACGTTTCTCTAGGCCGATTCACCGGATGTTCCGCGCTTCAATTAGCAACATCAATTATGTTGATAATCGATTTTGTCGAAGGATTGATTGTTAGGAAACATTCCAATACACTGAAGAATAGTCCCTGCGATTTTACGATGTTCCTGTGAATTTATGAATTTGAAATAGAACTGTTTATGTTTTCTGCTTCGTTAAACGTAAAATGCATGTGCACGTGCACATATTGCACAGCACGATGGCTAGGAGTAAAAATAACACCAATATGTCTTAAATCTTTGGCACGGCACGTCACAACTTAAGTGATAATATTCTTTGTGTTTTTTTCTAACAGATACTTACGTTAGACATAAAATGGTGTCATGGTGCGCTGGATAAGATCGCACTTTCGGAGTCTTAAGTTAAGTTAATTGTTACAGTTATTATTTTATTGAACTTCTGTTATGGAGTCGTGAATCTCAAATTGAACAAGTTCGCAAGTTTAAAAATGGAATAAATACGAAGTGCGGTAGTTCATTGAGGAATACTAAGATATTGGCGTTAAATTGGTACTTTATTTTCTGCAAGTATGCTGGGACATTGTAATCCTACTTAACAGAGTTTGCGATTGGTATGATCATTGGTAGCGACACTGCCAAAAAAATATTGGCAGAATGAGATCCCGAGAAATTGGAACAATCATGACTTTCATGTACTCCGAATATGGGATTCCATAGCTTTCGTGAACTAGGAGTGTCAGGAGTCCGATTTTCAGATAGAGTGGGATAAGAATATGATGTTTCCTCACCAAAATTTTAGGATGGAAAACGATTTTGACCTCCTGCACTATTTTAAAATATCCGTCTATAGTTTTCGGAAAAATTGGACACCTCTGCCTCTGTCTGTGCCGAAATGTTAATGTTATGATGAAGCTTAAAAGAACAAACTATTTGGTGCGGCTTGAGTTCGCGGGATCTCAAAATTGTTACAGGTGGCCTTAAAATTGTACTAATTGTAGTAATTTAGAAACCCAAATTTTCGAATTACACAATACGTAGAAACTTAAAAATTAACTATTTCCTGTCAAAGAAAAATCATTTGACCCTTAGTGTTATCCTGGAAACTTTTTAAAATCTCATCCTATTTTCATTCATTCAGGTAAAGTTTGAGGTCTAAAGTCTGACCAATTATATCACGTGCGGGTGTGGTGCACACCATACATAATGCACATTAATTTCTAATCAGTTTGATCTGATCACTAATTACTTGGTATGCACGCATAAAAACTGACTCAGCCAGTGAATCATCCATTCCATACAGATTAGGCCTGTCATCCTTTTCACTTTAGTCACATGTAGATTTAATTACGAGCAGCGAGCCGGACGATTTTGTCGACGTTTGCAGAGGTTTTAGTTAATTAATTTTTAATTTGAATTCTAAATTGTTTAGTTTATACAATTATTAACGATGGATCCTACTACCGACGAGACTGAAAACATTGAAGATCTTCCACCTTGGGACGCTCGAGTTTGGAAACCTCAAATGGACGCACGAAGAAATCCCAAAGGATTTATAAATAAATTGAAAGCAAAGGCTCAGAAATTTTACTTAAATTATTCCATGGTCACCGCCGTTTATATGATGGAACCACTGGAAAGGAATGTCATAAGTAAGTCAACCACTCCGTCATTCTTTACGTATTTTACAAAATGAGTAACGTACAAGCATTTTCGATATTTCGGTTTTATCACGTCGAAATCTGACAAAATGACAAAATCTGTGAACCCCGGAGCCGGACCGGAATTATTATAGTACAAAGTCCCTGTTTTGACCTTCCTTCCTAAGTCAAAATGTACTAAGCTATTTTCTTATTAAAAACTGCACCTCTGATGTTTGACAACGCTTTATTGCGAATGTTGGTAATATTCTGTATGTGTTATTTTGTAATTCTTGTAATATATTCATTATTAATTTCAGATAGCATAGTCATCCTTGTTTTGGCCACGATGTTGTACTCAACATGGGTTTATTTGCCACACTACACGTTGAAAATGTTAGCTTTCTGTGGAATTCTGTCCGCCGATGGTGTTCTGGAAGATGAGGATACAGAGAATTTTAATTCAAATACAACACCAATACTGGAGTCTTGAAGCAGTACTGATTACTGATTGAGTCTCACCAGACCGCATTGCTTTGCATTTACTTAACCGACTTGATCGGCGACGCCAAACAAAAATGTTCAAAAATGAAACTGGAGATGAATCATGAATGGATTGTTGTAAGCATATAGCACAAATTAATGTTTAGTTTTTGTTGTCTTTATACAATTGATCCCCGGAAGTGAGAATGGAGACTTTTTTTTAAATTGTGAAGTTTGATTTGACTATGTATACAATTCTCTCATTATATGCACAAAATCGAAAATTGGTATGAATTATTTTTAAACGACCGCGCACTTGCGCATAAAATTTTTTAATGGCCACAAAAGTCTAAGAGAGTTACAAACTTTGACCTGTGCATCGTCACCACCACTTATATTGCTAAACTAGTATGGCCTACAAAATCATTACGTAATGTAATTTTCTGATAAAAGTTTGACCTGGCTGTTCTAATTTCAATTGAAGTATTTACAAAAAAATACAAATACTAGTGCTCAGGTACATCGGTTGTCGTTCTCATTATGGAACATTTGACTGATTCGACAGATATTGCTTTTCCATTAGCTTGAAATGTCTTCTAGCGTTGAGATACACCATTGCTTCTGCAAATACCGATAAGGTCGGTTAGGAGGATTAAAAGGCCTGGGTAAATTCTATATAGAGGTGTAAACAGCCGGACTGAGAAATGCGCGAAATTGGTGGTTTCCTGTAAAGTTTCAGCCTAAAGAGGATTTAGTCCCGACTCCCTCCGGCTCCGTAGATGAACTCGGAACGTTTTGGACAGGGCCAGAAAATTGAGGAAATACTTTTCGACTCTATTTAAATAAAAGTCAACCCGTTTACACCTCAAATTCTTTTCACAAAAATGTGTTTACCTTGATAAGTCTTTGGTAGTAAAGTTGGCGGTGGAGTTTCACTTGAAGAGAGAAAAGTGAAATGAAAGATATTCGTAACATGACTTTCACCGGTTAGTGGATTTAATACTTCCGCTATGACGGGTACGTGAACACAGTAGTCTTCCACGTACGCCACCTCAACAAATGCACTTTTATGAGTTCGTGTTTTTCTCCAACAATTATAACATTAACGTACTCAGTACAAGGTGATTCACAATCTCCTACTACATAGGTCACTAGGTCCTACAGCGAGTAGGACCTACTCCCAATCATGTTACAAATGCTGTGATATATATTTCGATTCAATCTTACCTCGGCGCCAAAGCGAAGTAAAGCCCCGATTTCGACCGGTTTTCTAAATTTTATGTCATCAATGCTGAGGACACTCGGTCGACTTTTCCTGGGAATAAATAGTAACTTAATGCTCAATTTAAAAAAAGTAGTCAATAATTAGTGAACAGTTAGAAAAATAATCTTACGTGTACATGAACGCGTTAGAGAATGCTAGTTCATACGCCTTTCTCATGATTAGACCACCGAAGATTTTATCGAACATATTTCTGTACTGCAAGCAACACAAAAATAAAAGAAATTAGCAGATTAACTGTCAACTGTATACTCATGCTCACCAGTTGTAGCTGCGTAGCGTATAGAAGAAAAGGTCGTTAACTGTATTTCGAGAAATGTGTTCGTTTTGTCCAAACTAAACGAACGATTAAAAATTCAAGGGAAAAGTTATAGGTGTCAACATCATGGTTATGAGGCAACCGATTTTGACATTGACCTAAGGGACTAACCGCAGAGAAAATTGAGAGAGAGAAAAGTTGATTGTCTCACTGAAGAATGGAACAACTTTTGTAGGGGTCATTTTCGCAGTTGTATGAGATGGCCGACATCTCAAGGTCGACCTCTGAAGCCTGAACTTCAAACTTCAGAGGTCGACCTTCAGACTCTGAACTGAAGGTCACCGGAAGTGACCTTTCGGGTTCGGTCCTTCACAATAGTTCTCCACGGGATCAAGGGCTACGACATAATAATATAAAAAATTGAGCCAATTCTAACAGGCAGGGGGGACTATCCCGTGCAATTTGTGTCGTTACCTTACCCACTTTGTGACACTTTGAATCGACAGAGCACGAGTCCCGTACCGTAAACACTTCGCAAAATCTTATGGGTTTTGGATATGGATTTCCCTTATTTCAATTTAAAAAAATAACCGATCTTTTGCTCAATATACGACTTTTCCACGATGAACGTCAGAATTAAAATGAAAAGTTGAATCGTGATCGAACCCTTTTGGGTGGCGTGGAAAGTCATGAATTTTGGTGTGCATTTCTAAACATCGTCAGGGAAAGCGAGGAGTTAATTCCAGAATTTTGGAATTAAGCTAAGATTAAAACGAAACCTTATTCCAAACTAGCTCCCGCACTTGTGGACAGGACATTGAAAATGGTTAATCCTGAACTCTACTGCGTACAAGCTGTGGCGTACTCGTAGTAATAAATAATCAGCAGAGTATTCCGGTTGCATTCATGTCCTAGTTTTGATGAATTTCAAAATGAGGAGCGAATCCGTTGCCTCACAAAAGCTCGACCGCTTTGGTTTCAGTGAACACGGGGCATGTCCTTAGGTTGCAATTAATTTACTAACTTGTGGATGGCAAAGCAGAAGAGTGTTCAGCCGACTTTCTTCCATCCAGCGTGTATTGGACGGTCGAGTAACGATATTTGGATTTATTGGGCGAAAACCGCCATAAGTTGGATCCATGGTCGCAACAAATAATTTATGAATTAACTCGCGCTCCTCCTCGTTTGGCGGCTTTTGGTAAACGGATTCTGCAGTGGCCAATTTCCGTTGTTGTTGTCTTTCTGGCAAATAAAGAAATTATTAAATGTAAATGTATCAGCAGCGATCGGAACAGAGTTTCAACTTAATGTTAATCGGTACCGGCACTGACCAGACACTCCGGCGACCCCGGCAGAATGATCGATCGGGGCACCTCTACTACAATATCTTTTTCTCCCAAGCGTACATTAGACAGTTTCACCAAAACTGAACCGACCATTACTTTTTTCATAGAAGAATCATCCAAGAAAGAAATTTAATAATTTAATAATAGTCGACGTTACCTTTCCCGCGTTGAATATATGCTTTCTCAGCCTCCGTATCACCCACAAGTGGATTAATAGTTACTGGGCCATCCTTGAGTGGATGACGAGCCACGAAAACAAATTTCGCAGAAGTTAACTTTATCCAAATTCCGGCTTCGTTCTTTTGGTCAACCACGATGGCAACTTCAATCGACGATATACCGACCCAAGACACATGACCAGAGAGTCTAACGTCTTCGTTGGCCTTAAGGTAATCAAGATTAAGATTTCATATCTTCAAACGAGTTTACTTATTAACTGTACCAAAACTATTTTACAAAGCCAAAGAAAAAATAATAATGCCTAGATCACCTTCAGAAAAGCGCCAGAAAAACTGACTCTGTCAACGATAGCGGTGACCAATACGAATGGGTATCCTTTGTCCTCTCCGTCTATTGCTGGATTGATAATATGCTTGTGGCAAGCCCATGCTGAAATATCAATCCAAAATATCAAAAACCTTTGTGACAGGGTGTAAACAAGATGAGGTTAAGCGACGCAAGCATAGCATGCCATAAAACCATAATTATTTTAAAATTTAATACCTCACCAGCAAATATGTCCAAATCCTCCAGCAGCCTTCCAATTCTGAGTCCATCATAAAAAGTGACATACCGCTCACGTAAACTTGAATTCTTCTTGAGTGGAATCACGGCAGTGACAAAGCTATCCTTCATTCGACGTGGCAACAATTCCTTCTGATCTTTCGGTGCCACTCTATTTACCATCTTCTTCCGTATATCACTTCTATGTGCGGTTGCTCCATGAATGAGGCCAATTTCTCTAACGACTATACAGCACACAGAAAAATAAAGAAAAATGAGATTACATTCATCTTCATCATAAAAATTCCGAAACTTGTCTTTCATTAACCCAAATTGAGCCAACTCACTCTCTGCAGTTGTACACGCGGGTATATGATCATCTGCAGGGTTGACAAATAAAGTCCGAATTCCAACTTGGAGGTTTGGAAGTCTAGAGAAAGTAAAAAAATGTTAACTTAATTTACATAAATATACTTTTATCATATCTAATTTACATCATATTCCAAATAGAATTAATAAAAACTACAATTAAACTGCCACGACAGGGCACCTACCAACAAGTGAAAAAGAAGTTGGCGGTATTATATTTATATTTGTATTATTAGTATCGAGATCACATTAAAAGAGTTAGTTGGTTTACGTTGCACGACCTTATCGTAATATCTAGAGCGACCACCTGATCTGGGCGACCTCATGACTCATGACTATCTACTGTAAAATTACGAATAAAACTTACCTTTCTGTTACTGTTTAAAATTTTTTTTAAATAACGGCGGTTGTAGGAGTACCGTGAATCTAATCTTCCGTAAATGACCGATTAGACGCCGGAGCTTCAATGGACGCCTGGGTACGATTAAACGCCGGGTCAAAGGATAAGTTGTTTTATAAGAGCGCGTAGTTCGCATCACCCGCGAGAACTAAGAAAAACGCCTGGTCAAAAAATGCAAATTTTATTGGACGCCCGGGCGTCTAATTGGTTACTTACGGTAGTCACTTTTGTGTGTCTTTGGTCGTGGTCTGAGAATTTTTAAAAGATCGCTGGGAAACCTACCATTAAACTCTTCAAATTCCAGAAAAATGTATAGACAAAATTTGGCAAGAATACCGTATTTTACCGAACAGAAGCCGGTCCCGAATACAGGCCGGGTCTTTCTCCACCTTTCTCCATACACCCTTATG
>JAQFYE010005166.1:0-12290 GCA_034694305.1 Protaphorura glebata | reverse complement strand
ATTCTTGCAGATTATTTGTCTCGATGGAATGTGGCAATCAGTGCTTTGAAGTATCGCCCGATTGCTCGTATCAGATTGTACTTTTGGCTAAATGCTCTTGTGTATTTATCCTATTCTGCCATCGCAATTTATTTATTTGAGACTGATCATGTGCCAGCAGTCAAAGGAGCGTCTGGTTTGATCGGACTCACAATATTTCGGCCATTTGCTGCTGAAATTCGATTCAGCAGAAATTTTCCACATGTCCAAAGGTTTGGTCTATTCGTCCATTTGTATGCAGTGTTTTCGTCCAGAGCCATTTTGTTGATGGTCACGCTCTACTGCAAATTGCTGGTCAATATGGCTAGGAAATGGAATCTCCGGTTGGCGTATGTCATGGGAATGTGTGAGTCAAGTCATTGATTATAGCACAAGTTGAAATCTGCCGATTTATGCCGTAGGTCTAACAAAATTCGTCTAAAATATTTTTAGTGGGCGAAACTTTGTCAAAGGACAAAGTTGTGGCAGTAATATCATACCAAAAACTTTTCCTGGAGCACACGATTATAGCTGGCTTTTTACGTCACACGGGACGGATATTCTCAGTCGCATTAGGAATCTTCTATAGTCTGAAGGTATTGAACTTTTTCTTAGAAAGTGGATTATTATGAAGATTGGGTTAAAAAACATGTTTAATTATTTACAATTTTGTATTCAGATATGCGAGTTAGTTTTATTGACATACAGCGCTGTGTCTTTAATAATCCACCCACGCCCTACTTTTAATGACACTGTAGTCAGAGGCACTCCGGATTACCTGCCGACCATTACGGTAGAAATTTTTTCCAGACCGTTTAATTTTTGAATTCGACACGTCTTTAATATTGGTTTCTTGGAAGAACAGTATAAGGATCCGCTGCATGCAGTAATTGGGACTGTGATAATTCTTCTTCTACATAACATTGTTGTATGGTTCATTAATACGGAACAAATTACTGCGCCAGGAGAAGCTGTACGTTTCAAATATATGAATTTTTAGAATTGGGATGTTACATTCAATTATGTCCTGATTTTACAAAATTCCAGATATTGGACGGTTTCAGTTTCATTAGACGGTGGGGTTTGATGTTATCCAAAACGTCACAGCGCAGACGATTTGTGAGCACTTTTAAATCACAGAGGAGTAAAAATAAAAATTACCAATCTCTTTTTACTACTTTTAGGTCCAGAGCATCACTCATGCTTTCTCTCAAAAAACTGATTATTACATACGAGCTGGTTTCACAATTAATCGTGAATTTACTTTCAATGTACGTTCACATAAATATCGTGTATTGTAGAGGGTAGTTCATAACATCTTGTCCCACTTTCCTATCTCACGGTTCCAAGACAAAAGTGAGATTATAACCAGAATGCAGGAATAATACAAAACACCGAGAACGGACGAAATTTTTCTATCGAGTTATTTTTACTTCAAAATTTCACTGCGCGTCTCATTGGTCAATAAGTCCTCGGACGCAGATCAAATACTTGCAATGTTGATCTCACTTTTTTCTCGACATCTTCGCTACTTTGTGGATTTTCTGTTGCGAAATGTAAAAATTGCAGATGTTTTTCTGGCTTGCAACATTTACCTCTCTTCTCATCGCATTTCACCCATTCCAGCTTCAGAAAGAACTCATAACCGTGTGTAGTGAAGGCGGAAATTGCGTCGTCATTAGTCGGACCAGGTAATTAAAGATCTTCAAATCGCTATGAAATCTACCAATTTTCACTAACTGTTGTGATCTGATTTTCCAAATTTCGCTGAAATGACAGGATTGCTTGGAGGAGTGGTGGAACAGGGAGTTCCAAAGAGGAGCTTGCGATTGCTGCAGCAGAATTTGAGAAAAGCGAAGACGGATTATTGACAACAATAGCGACACTATCGCGGACCGAACTGTCATCCGATACTAGATCAACTGGACCAACGACCACTAAACTAACTACGCCAACCACTACTGCAACAACGATCTCGACAACTAAAATGTCCACGACCACAACCACAACTACTACGATTCCTACAACAACGTTACCACCAATACGATCGACGAGTATAATAAGTTGTCCAGGAATTCATGATGGAAGAAGCGTTACCGTACGACAACCTGCTGGTTGTTATCAGAGTGGACATACTGCCTTCCCATTTGAACACTATACTGCCTGCCTTCAAAGTCCCGACGACCGCACTGAAGCTTATCGAACTTTTGGCGAGTTGGCACTTTACGATTGTGAGCACCAGCAAAATAACGGAATGGCCATGGTAGCGTTCAGGAGGGACACTTGTGGGAATATCCCATTGCACCATGTTCGGACCGGAGTGCCAGCTGCCTTGAAGGCCGTAAAGGTCAAAGCAAATGGAGTGGATTACATTTTCTGCTGTTATGACTATGGATTTCCAGATCAGCTCCAGTATTGCAATCTAATTTTTTCAGAGGCAATTGAATTTACATGTGGGGTTGGATTTCCTAAGAGCCTTACACCCGTCATCAGATATTTAAACGTGACAGATGAGTTGAAAGAATGTCTGGACAATCCCGGCTCAACTTTTCCGACATGTGGGATTATTGACGACTGTTTCTGCGAAGGTGGCATGTTCGGAACGACATCACATATGCCAATATTTCCCACCATGCCTGGTGAAAAGATAAGGTGCTCATAAATCTCAATTAAGAAATTTTGGACTATCAGAATGAAAATATATGCAATACATCGAGGGGTCTTTGAATATTTTTGTGATACTATCATAGTCATGTTTTGGGTTTAACACCCTGTGTGTGCTAATTAAATATTATCCAGAAAAACAGTTGTTTGGTTGTGGCATTATTCCGTCATAAAATATCGGACAGCTTTTATAGTTGTACTACTTTTACTACAAACATATTTTAAGGATGACCATAATGACTTGTCTATACTGATTTCAAAATGCTGTTAGAATCAATGTCGCATTTGGATTGACTGCACATGTTGAACATAGTGTCTGCTAGTATTATCATTGGCTGACATATGGAAATCCGTGCATATTTTATTTAACTCAGAAATGGGAAATATGGTAGATAATTGCAATACTTGCCCGCAAATACATTGTGAAGGCTTTCTGGCTATTTTGTAGTACCGTCCAAATAATAAAAGTTTGAAAGTAAACGTTGGTATTTCGTACACATGTGTTTGAAAGTTGACTTTCGCCAAAATTGCCAAATATTTCTTGACGTATTTAACAAATTATACTCTCTTCGGAAATTCTATTCGGAGAGATTTAATTTTTAATATTTAAAATATTTAATGCTTATTTGGAGAAAGACAGAAAGTTGGCTTTCACTGGAATGAGAGAAAGTTTAAGAAAACCTACATCTTGATTAACAACTAGATAAATACTGAATAATAAGAAGGTAATAATTTAAAATTAATGGCATACTTTTAAAGTTGAGATAACTCCACGCGGAAATTCTATTTCGAAAAATGTATTAAATCTTGTCCAACTATCATCGTGGTAAAAATAACACTAATTTAACATAATCTAGCGCTTTTTTATTTAACCCAAAAAATTACCAGTGCAATCGCATTCATACCAGGCGCAGATTCCAGATCGCTTTTTTTCAATTCAGCATAAAGATTCATAAAAAGTTGTCGTAATGTGGGGATTTAAACTGAATAGGCTAAAAGGATTAAATATCTGTTCCCTGTATTGTTTAGTTATTGCACTATTAGTTTTTGGTTTCAAAAAGACTGGTAAAATTGACCAGCGTTCCAAAAAAACTAAGGAGTAAAATGGGGATTACATATGACTAGCATGGCAGGATGTGTACACAAATCAGCTGCATTGAATCCTGCAAATATTCAACATATTAGTGCCTGCCGATAAAATGTAGAAACAATTCCAGACCCATACCCATACCAATTGTAATACAATTTTATTGCAAATTGCTGCCATACATATGTAAATGCTCCTGCAAATATCAGTATATTAGTAACACAAGATCGGCAGAAGAATTTCAAAGAATTGTTGCTATGTAATCTCCAATTAGAGGTTATTAATTTAGAACAGTTTCTTTGAATACAGCGCTATTTCCAGATATTCAAGTTCATATCGGATGTAACTGCGTGCTTAAAATTAACAATATCAACCCTACTGCGTTATACAGAAAGTTGTAATTATTTAAGAATACTAAGTACTCGCACCACATCTATTTAAAACTAATTTTTAAAAGCTTCCAGACATTGACGAAGGTGCCTAAATTATCTATTAGTAAATATGGTATATAATAAGTCATATAAAGAATACAGAATGGAACTGAAATTCATACAAGAAGTCGTACGCGTAGTTTTAGTTTTGAGAATAAAAATAATTAATCCGAGTTCAAAAAGTGAAACTTGGTTGTATTTAAGAGTTTTCATTTTTGTGACCAAATTAGAGGATTAATTTTTACCATTTCATAGTTTGATGATTACAAGAAATTCCAAATCCAAGATTCAATAGTTTTGAGAAGACCGCATTATTTTTTTTAAAACTTAAGTTTTACGTTCAATCGTTTCACGGAATATATTCGAAAGAAGATTTCGAAGATTTTATCGGCAAATAAAATGTTCGGTCATTTCAGTCTTCAGACTATCAGCTTGCTTCTGACAATGTAAAAATGCCTTTTCTTGTTAAATTGAAAATTTCCTCGTAATTTTCATTTCAATATACCCTGCGGCATCCTTGTAAAGCCGTTTAGTTGTCCCCCCTTGTTATGATAAGTAGAGGTGCGTCTGGAATGTAATGCACGCACCAGATTAGCATCATGCATTTCCGTTCCGAACAAGCGCGACATAATTAGAACAAATTGAAACATTGTTTATTTTAGTTATTACGTACCTTGATTCTTCATTTCTATTATTTTTAAAATTTTACAGAACTGATGAGAGACAACGACCGGGCTTTAAAAAAAGTTGGACGTGACTTGGACCGAGAACGTCTTCCCTTGGAACGAGAAGAGAAACGAATTGAACTTGAAATTAAAAAAGCTGCAAAGGATGGAAATCGTGAAGTATGCACAGTTTTGGCAAAACAACTTGTTCAACTGAGGAAACAAAATACCGGAACGTACGCCGCTTCAAGCAGAGTAATTTTTAATTTTACTTTTTGACAAATTGATTTCGAAATTAATGATGATTAAAAAAAAATTGTGTTCTTATACTTTTTGCTACACTTTAGGTCCAATCCGTCGGTGCCCAAGCAAAGGTTATGCAATCAAGTTCGAAAATGGCTGAAGTGATGGGTAATTGGGAAATTTTGTTTTTTTAGACTAGAAATAGGAGTTGAATCGAAATTGCTTTCTATCCGCAAAAAGCACGACGCTTGCTAAATTTTTAGTTAAACAAATTGTTATTGGTTTATAAACAGATACAGCTGTCGTCCTCCTCGTTCTCTCAATTTTTCACTGATCTCGGTTCAGATTTGGGATTTGAACCGAGATTAACTTTAACCGTCGTTGGTACAATTGGGCATTAGAGGTTTATCTAGACAGATACAATTTTCTCGTTGTCTCAATTGCAATTTTCTGATTTGAGTATTTCTTAATCACGAATCTATTATGAATTGAATCGTATTCTACACGTAAATTAATAAATCAATTTTGAGTATTTTCGACGGAAGATAATTTTAGTAAAGCCAAGAATAATTGTTTGCGGTGCTTGCAGGAACTACAACGAAGGCCATGGGAGAGATGAACAAAATCATGAATCCTGCCAAAATGAACAAAACCATGCAAGAATTTGGCAAGGAGGCTATGAAGATGGAAATGACAGATGAAATGAGTAAGTCCTGAAACGGATCATAATCATTTGAGATTAACCGAACGTTTTATAAATTTTATTATTTGGACAAAGGCCAAATTCACCAAATGTATTTCTTGGAATGCATTCGGTCAATTCGGTGGCCGGGTATTTTCTTAAGCGGAGAACACAATATCTGTGTATTGTGTGTCCAGTTTTTGAATAAATATCATAAGTACCCAATGTAGAAATGCATGCATGCTGCCGTGATTTCTAATTTGCATTTTCTATTAATTATTTATTTCTTAGTCAGCGATACTATGGATGATATTTTGAACGAGTCTGGAGATGAAGAAGAATCCGACCAAATTGTTAACCAAGTTCTTGATGAAATTGGTATCGAGATTTCTGGAAAGGTAATTATTGTTACTTTTATTAATATTTCATATTCAAACAGAGTTTAATTGCTTTGTGCTTAAATTGATGACATGGGTGGCACAATAATTATCACGTGATAATTTTCTGTGTGATTAACACTTTATGCCATAATTCAAAAATTTGTCAACCAATTCTGCGTGTCTTAACTCACAAATATGAACCATCCTTTCTTTGCGTAATCAGAGTTTAATCTAATTTAAAATTTAATTGTCAATAATTACGTGGACAAGTGCTTTAAATTGGATTTCTTCATTAACTTAAATGCATCGATGACATGGGTTGGTCAATAATTATCACGTGATAATTGTCTTTATACCATTATTACTAAAAACCTGTCAACTATTTTTGCGCGTAATATTTTTTCAACTTCACAAAACTATTTCGCGTACTCGAAGTTTAATCTAATTTAAATTACTCAAAACCTGCAACCAATTTGTGATTTGTTTTGTAGATGGCCGCCGCTCCAGCCGCTGAAAAGGGGAAAGTTAAAGAACCCGCATTACCGAATATTCCAACTGGTGATGAACTAGAAGCCCAACTCGCCCGTCTACGAACTTCTTAATAAGTTCCTAGTTTCTAATCGTAAACCAGGTCGAATGTTAATGGAATGCTGACAGCCGTTCCTTCGACCTAGAACTATCGAACCCGTCTAAGTTTAAGTCATTAAGGAACTTAAGTTTCATGATTTTGTAAAGTCGATTACGCACTCAGATTTAATTTGTAACTGTAACTGTAATTATGGTGCACAATATTTTGTTGTAGCTCTTTCCTGAAAGATGCCTTCTGGAAGTAATACTTTAAAGAGTTAAGTGAAATGGTTGAAGGAAATGGAGAAAAATAAATCACTGAAGTATTTTTGTCGGAATTTCCCACTTTGTTTAGTTTGAATTTTGACACACATTTTAGTTCCTTTTCATTTATTCTTACTTTCATAATAAACTGTATATGCTAGAAAAAGGTTAATGAGTGTTTATATTTGTCGTTTGCAGAGATCTGAATTTCTCTAAGTATCGTAAACTCTGTGCATATTGGACATTAATTTTAATCCTTACCGGCCATTAGAGTCCGGGGATATGAGATTTCTAGTATGGATCTAGAAATTGTTGGCTCGTAGACGTAATCGATTACGGTCGAGATATCATAACTGCTATATGTATAGCAAATGGCTAGAAAGTAGCTTTCTATGTTTCTGCAGTTGTATCCACAAAATTAGTCAATAATTTGCGACTGGCATTAGGGACAGCGATTCCATAGCCAAAATCGTTCAAAAACAGAGCTCTGTCCGCATCAGGTTGGTGCCGAGTGTATTATGATATTCGTACGTGCGAGATGTATCGTCAGCGAAGTTATGTTAATGACTACATAAGTTCGAAATTGTATATGGACACAAGTGTGTGTCTTGCATGTAAGACAATCAATGAAAATAGTGACGCATGTTTGATTACAATTTTGGACGGCGACGTGCAGCCATGCAATAGGAAGAAATCAAAAAAGAGGAGCCGTTGACGATTTTCACCTTCTAAATCGTTATTCAATTTCCATCTTGGACTTATTCCGGATACTATTACCAGGATACATTCAGAACACGACGAGAACAGATGCAATCTAACAAATTGCACACCTTTGCACTAAATCTGCAAGCATAGCTCTCTCAGAGTCTCTCAGAATCTGATCCTTTTTTTTCTTGTAATTCGGCGATTCTCACGATTCGCTATACTCCTCCTCGAATTAACCACACGAAATAAATAATCCTATTTTTAATACTCAATTTTAAATTTGAATAATTATATCCTAATGTTCTGAAGACGTTTCCGTCAGGACTTTTAGTCAAGATGGAGCCTATATATTCTCCAGGTCTGTTTTTCAAGATGTGTTTGACACCCTCCTCAACGTTCTAGCATCATGAGGTCAAGGTCAATATGAATGGAGGTTTCATGAGTTACATCCAGGTCTTCACTTGTGCGTATTATGCGTTAATTGTACTAGGTTCGAATAAGTCGGACTTCAATTAAGGTTGTTCGGATTAGAAGCACTCAGGCTGCATACCTATTTAATGGGGCACCCTTAATACAAATCAATATTTTTGTTTTTGTTTTAGAACAATGAATTCCAAATTTATTATCGTGACACAAAAAATGGGTACGTCCAGGTGGAGTCTTGTTCAGCAACCATAGTCGGGTGATTAAAATTTCGTAGAATATTTCTTCAGGTATATATGACCAGCAACAAATAAACTCGAGCGAAGTCCCCACAAAAATAAACTCTCTAACCTCATTTTTTGGACGGAAATTCTTATTTCGTCAAAAGTCATAGCCTCCTCTATCTAATTACTCTCATTAACTGCATTCTCTGTAATGAATGGTCAAATACCCGAGTATTTTGCATTACATCGGATTAGAAATAGCGAAGACTTCCGTTTTCCTTGATTAACGTAATGCACAATAAAAAACTCGACGCTCAATCAACCGCTAGTACATAGTCTGCATACTGCTTGCCCGAGGGATCGTACCTGAACCTTACGGAAAGAAAAAGAAACAAGTGTAATGCAATAAGTAATTTTTCCACTCCTTTGGTCATGGTTTAATTTATTAGTTTTGGGATGCATTCAATCAAGTTACCTGCGTTCACTCAGAGCGTTCACAGGATTGCCTCTGTTCTAAAAAAAATTAAGCAAAACACAAAATATTTTATTCATAAAATCTATTAAAGTGCATCAAAATATTATAGCTTCAAGGTTTAATTGATTTTGTTTAAGGTTCGTGCAGGATTTTGCTAAGTACTTACTACACCCAAATATTTATCGTGTTTTGGTCGAAACGAATTACCACTTCAATTGGACAAATTCTTCTCTGATAATGTCCAAACGAGCATGTTATATTTATGTAACACTAAATACTAACTATCTGGTAATTAATTATTTCTAGGGCAGAACTCTGCTTCAATACTAGTGGTAAACTGAAAACAATTTCATTCGAGCGGCTCTTCTCTAGAAATGTACCTATTTTAATTAAAAAGTCTTACGCTATAAACATAATTTGTATTCACAATAAAAATTATTTTAAAGTTTTCTTAACACGTGCATTGTTTAACAAAAATCCTATTCAAGTTAATAGTAAGTGTTAATTGGTGTTTTCAAATAATTAATTACGAGAATTTCCCGGCTTCTGAATCTATTTATAACGAGAATCATGTCTTATTCAAAAATAAAGTCGCCTGCTGCGGTTGGATATTGAAAATAGAATCCCTAATTCTAACCAAGTCTATTCAGGCGAGTTCTGCTAACACTGCAATTCAACCTACAATGCGTGACTACTGTAGTGAAGATCTTGGATAATTTATTCTATTGGCGAAACCACCGTATCCTCTGGCCTGGACTTTTGAAATAACTGTGATCCTAAATGTGAGGTTTACATATGCATAAATTTTCCCTGTGATTTTAATACCAGGGCGGGCACGGATTCCTCAGTAGGATGATTAATCGAGGCCACATTAATCGGTCCACTTTTCGGATTCATATTTGTAGATAAAGTCGAATTTCTTTCCGAAATATTTAAATCAGGCCGACCATATCACATCAAAAGAATTTCTCGACGTTATCCGGATCAGAAGCAATAATTCCAAAAATTATGACGACGAAGACTACGATGGCAATATGTATGTTCAGGATGTGTCATTTCAAGTGTCCTAGTATATTTTGACGCAACCTTTAAATTAAAAAAATAATAATATTCGAGTCGTCATATTTGGATTGTACTCCTTGTATTGTGTCTTAATTCCTTCTTTGTGATAGGCAATTGTGCTCCGCGAATATTTTTAGGAGAAATATTTTTTGAGATTAAAGCTGAGGTTTTTGTCAAAATATAGTTTTCAAGCATGTTTTAAAAAGAATTTATATTCTTGGTGAAATCTCTCCCGAAGTTCAATAGTTCGGTAAAGGTTTACTTCGACATTGGTGATTATTAGATTGCTTTTTCAAATAAATTATATTTCGAGAATTTTCTTCAGTTATTTTGAAGTCTATAAAACGAGAATTCCACTTTTCAAAAATTATGTGTCGCCCACGAATATAAATTATAACCAGAAATATATTTCAAACTATGATTATATATTCGTAGTAATCCGGAATCATAAATATCTTTAGCTGTTGTCGAAACTGTTCGATTTGTATGGGAATAACTTTTGAGATTGAAAGTATAGGATTTTTGTAATTCTGGCTTCTAGTTACTGATGTGTTGTAATATTTCGATAGTGATAAAAGACTGAATAAATATTTTCTTATTTTTTCAATAATAACGTATACGTTTTCTATAAATTCCTGTACATAAAAGGACCTGTACAACAAACCTCCAGGATAATAATCTAATTGAATCTCTCAAGCAGGAGGCTTGTCAAAACCACGAAATTTACCAATTAATTTCGTGCTTTACAATGTGGTTTTCAAAATTAGACGTACCGTTTTCTTTGCTAACCATATCCTATACCCGACACACAACTAAAAAAAATTATGTCATTGACCCTATTATGAATTGGTTCCAAACGACGGGTTGTCATCAGATACTTTTTTGTATTTCAGTATTAACCGATTCATTGAAAACAAGAGGTTGAAATAGAGTCGACTTATCACCTGCGTGATTCAGTGAAAAGGTTAACATTATTCATTAATCTACTTCGAATTTTTGTAGGGTATCTTAGAATCGATCGATCAATTTTGTTGGATTGAAATAATAATTCATCTTTGGAATTCATACCCGAATTTTCTAATTTAATTCGGTTCATTATAATATCAGCTCTTTCATGTATCCGCGTTTTGTACTGGTTATAAAATAAGTATTGGAAAAATATTCAGTATCGTATTTCTACGAATATATGATGATTCATTTCGTCCCCAATATTTCAAAAATCTGTAGTTAAGATGTAATGGAAATAAAGCACATCAGCTTTGGTTTTTATTTTTATTTATTTTTTATTTTGATTTATGTTAGAGTAATTTAGAACAGCGGTTACAATGTGAAATAAAATAATTGGGTCTTTTTCATGTAGAAAAGTCTCCGAAACACCACGGCACAGATTCAACAGTTTTGGGAAAACCACATTTCTATTATTTTTGAAACTACTTTTCACGTTCAGTCGTTTCGAAAACTCTGTCGGCAAAAAAAATCAAATCATTTCAGTTTTTGAGCTCTACTCCTGGCTAATGTGAAAATGCCTTTCCTTGTTAAATTAAAAATGTCCTCGCAATTTTCATTTCAATATACTCTGAGGCATCCCTGCAATGCTGTGTAGTGCTTTCCGAAGGAACCGCACCGACACCTTAATGAAAGACGAATGCAAGAAAGTCATTTTTCTACTTCTTTGGTTTCAATAATTTTGGGATGCATTCAGTCATGCGTTCACAAGAGATGGTCTCTGTTCTGTCCAAAAAATTAAAAAAAAAACTCAAAATATTTTTTATAAAAACTTGTCAAAATGTATCAGCTTCTACCTTAGGGTTTTCCTCAAGTTTCGTGTAGTCGTCTGCACGTTTGTCTTTCCAAGACGTTTCCAAAATTGGTCGTACGGTTTATTTGCTAATAATGCCGGACCAAAATAAAACTGGAAATCATATTGTCATGGATCGCATTATATATTAATTCTGAACGACGTGAGTCGACTAATTAAATTCTTCCGTATCCCTGCTTCAGTGAAAATATTAACATTAATTCATCTATGGTACTCATACCTAAATTTTCTAATTCCATTCGCACCATAAATTTCTAATATTCGCTCTTTCATGCGTCCGCGTTTTCTACTAGTCAAAAAATGGGATTGGAAAAATATTCAGTATCGTATACTAAGGCTATCAATTACTCCGAACCAGCGTGTCCGCGCGCTCTCAAGTGCCTAAGCCTACAAAGTATTCTTACGTCTGAATGGGTCATCGGGTCCGAATGTTGACGACGGCGTAAAAATTCTTGACCGCAATAAAAGAAATTAATTAACTAACTTCTTACGTCTGTTGCAGTCTTTTTTCAGGGAGCTCAGATCTTCTTCTTGTGTGTTTTATTTTTACGCCATACATTTCGCACACAGTTTTCTGGAAT
>JAQFYE010005165.1:0-12291 GCA_034694305.1 Protaphorura glebata | reverse complement strand
TCAGCGTAGTGAAGTGGAATAAATGTCGGGCTGTATACTATCAGGTCCCGAGTTCAATTCCTGGTCCGACCACTTTTCAAATCATTGTATAACAAGGTACTTGGGCCTCAGAGGTCATGGTCTTGTTTTGGCTGCTTAACGTACCACCGTCTTATTTTTAGTGCTCTTAAATATATTTGCACATCTGTGAGGCTTTTACTTCAGCGTAGTGTAGTGGAATATATGTCGGGCTGTATACTATCAGGTCCGGGGTTCAATTCCTGGACAGACCAGTTTTTAAATCGATATATAACAGGGTGTCGGCAATGTACTTGGGCCTCAGAGATCTTGGTTTTTAATAACTTTCACTTTGCTGGATTGGTCAAGAGATTCTTCATTTTGATCCAATGAGCGATAGACGGTATGGCAGAAACAATGGCCTTAAGGATTTCATGTTCAGAAGTCATAGTCATGAGAGAATGAATTGTGCAGGAGGGGGTTCCCTCGTGAGTTATATTTGAAACACCCTGTGGGAAATCTCAAGTAATGTATAGCCGTCGTCCGCGTCTGCAGTGAAGTGTATAACCCACTTAACTCTGACAGAGAGACCTGTTACTGTCGGACAAATTGATTGAGCAAATTGTGTTCTATTGGGCGGAGGGGAAAAGAAGACTAGACTAAGTCTCAGCCCAGGTCTTTCCTCCAATAGTAAAATGAAATCCACAAGTTTAACCAGGACTGAGTGGGGGTATTGTTATGGGCTAATAGATTCGGAAAATGATGATCTGTCACTGTCAACAAATATCCGTAAATGGAGTCCAATGATGTATAGAACAGTGTCCAGGGGAAACCGATTCCACTTAACTCCGCCTTCAAACACCACCTTCCCTCACTGACGATGTTTCCAAATACATCTTTAGTGTCTTTTATCCAAAATGTGTACAATGTCTAGTCCAAGTGTACAACGAACATCATTCAGTTTTACTGCAAATCCAAATTCACAGATTCCATGACCTATCCAATGGTTTGACCCATATTACCATTGGTACATCCATTATGTGGACAAGGGATACCGCATACACCTTATGGAAAAATGTACGCCGTTAGAATTCGTTGGATTTTTATATGTTGTAGTCCTTGGCATCCTAAACAACTTTTGTGAAGGCCCTACCCCCAAAAGTAACCGTTTGGCAGCTAGGAATACACATGTGGGCATTTCCGATGACGTGGAGTGAAAGCCAAAGTGAAAGTCACTGTAGCCCATCGCACATGTCCACCTGTGTATTCCTAGCGGCCAAACGGTTTGACTTTTGAGGGGTAGGACCTGCACAAAAGTTGTTCAGGATGCCAAGGACTGCAACATATAAAAATCCAACGAATTCCAACGGTGTACATTTTTTAAAAAGGTGTATGCGCATCCAATGAAAGTTCCGGTGTTGAAGCAAGATTCAAACAAACATAGATTTTGTGGAAATATTACTTAATTTTAGTTTGGACTGTTGTGAACATTCGGAGCATAAAACCTGAGTATAATGATCGATGGCTTACGTGATATTATTCATGATAGACTAATAAAAATTGGAATACTGGGAGTTAAAGTAGTGAAAATCACTTTCCCGTTGTTCCAACACGTCACGATTGGATGATTCGAGTGTAGTAATAGAAAGTCGTAAAGACTTGGATACATGGAATGAAGCGCCCCTCACATGTTTCTCTTCGAACCCAGCCATGAATAGACAAGACAAAAGAGTGAGAGTGGAACAAATAAAGTTTGAGCACTTTCCTGAGCAGACGAAGATCTTTTGAGAAAGTTATTTGATGAAGTGAAGGAAGGGAAGGAAGGGGTCTCAGTCAGTCTCAGAGGAAAGGAAGACAAGGTTGTGGGTGTGACAAACTATCCATGACCGAAAACCCTACATCTCTCTCCGAACAACAACTAATTTTATATTTTATAAAGAATCTTAGACTCTGACTGGAAAAAGGAGTCGAGGTAAAGAAAAATCTCATCAAATATAAATATACTCCGTTCGTTCTATTTGGGAACGAACCAATGACGCAATTCCATTTCCACTCTAGGTATCAACTTCCATGAACCAATGTGAAAAGTTTGTGTAATGACCGTAAGATTCTTGGACTAAGAAATTATCAAATATATGTCAATTAAAGAATTCTCAATCACGAAGAGTTCAATTTTATTAGAAATTTACTATGTACCAACGGTACCACGAAAATAGGTCCGATTCAACCATACCCAATTTCGTTCATTTTAATTAAAAGGAGGGGGCACAAACCTTATGAAAAAAAGTACGCCGTTGGACTCCTTCGACTTTTGAAATGTTGTAGTCCTTGTGATCTTGAACAACTTTTGTGAAGGGCCTACCCCCAAAAGTCTAACCGTTTGACCACTAGAAATACATAGGTGGGCGTGTAAGGTGAAAGACGGTAATTTTTACTTTCAGTTGCTTTCACCTTAAATGCCCACTGTATTTCTAGCGGCCAAACGGTGAAAGCAAGTGAAAGTCAGTATACGGCGTCTTACATGCTGACCTATGTATTTTAGCAGCCAAATGGGTAGGCTTTTGGGGGTAGGACCTTCACAAAAGTTCAGGATCACAACTCAGGATCACTACAACACATTAAAAATCTAAGGGATTTCAACGGCGTACTTTTTTCCCATAATGTTCCTGCCGCATCCTTCATTCTGATTTGGATTGCTTCGATAATTGGAAGGTCAAAGATTGGAGATGTCATACTAGAATGTCAATTTATTCAAAAATACACCCTCGAATGGCGCTTGAGTACAATTTCGCCCGAAAACTTAAGATATCCTAGTGGTTTAATGAATGACCGTAAAATGGGCAGACTAGTACATCACAATATACCATGAGATGGATCGTGAAAATGAATTGGTTGTGATTTTGCGCAATACTAAAAGATAGAAAGTTTGTTTAATGTGGGTAAGACGCGGTGACTAATACATCATAAAATTGACATCAAATCCGAGGAAGGAACAAGATCATAAAGTGAAAGTCAAAAGGTTAGACGTTTTCTGATTCTGATTGTGCTTTCTCCATGACTTGACTTCCACTCACACACACACACACGTTGGACACGTAGTCCTCGTAGTCGTCCAATGTACTTTGTGTCTTGTGTATTTGAGGTTAGTTTTTGAGTGAACTTTTTGTCGAATCAAATGTCGAATGTACTGACATGGTTTTTTCCTTGAGTGTATGAGTTAGATGTACTCGCGCGGAATGAATAAAGAGTTTTGAGACTCACCTAAAAGGAGTATCTGTGACCACCAAAGGAGTAGCGGCCACATTTCCGCAATTGTTTTCCCCGCCCTCTTTCTTCTTCCTTTTCTTCTTCTTTTTTCCGTTTCAGAAGTGTTAGTGATCCAAGTTCCCCGGAGGCCTTTGGTTTCACAAATGAAAATATGATTGAGAAGCCCAGCAGAGTCAGATGCAAAGGTCATCCAGAATGAAAGAAAAAAAAAGAAGAGAAAATTGTAGTAGACAAGGATTTTTTAGCCCAATTCTGTTCAAAACTCAAAGGTAATAACATTTGGTTTGGTTTGAGGTCTCAGTCAGAGTCACAGTCACCATAAATATTTGATTATTATCAAGAGAACGGAAAATTCTGGACATATCCAACTGACATGATTTTTTTTCTGGTGGAGTGCTTTTTATAATTTTTGTCATTGTAAGACAAGTTAGTTGAAACTGGAGAGGAGGAAGCAGACTTTCACTTTGCTAATCATTTCCAAAGAATTTTTCTCCAGAGCCCAGCTTTTTTAAGCGAGCGAAGCGCAGCAAGCGTAACGTAGCGAAGCTTTTCTGTTCCACTAGGTGGTCCGAAATCCGTTTGTATCTCTCCCGTAGTGGTGTGTTCTCTTTTTTGTTCAGAGCTTTTCTCCGGAACTACTGGGCCGATCGGGCTGTAAATTTCAGGGGAGTCTCTCCTAGGGGTGTACTTGTGCCATCACTGCGTTTTTACTGTCTACTGTTAAGGGGTGTCCCTTTAGACTCGAGTTTTAGGGTTTGGGCATTTGGCATGGGATAAATTTCCATAGCAACCGAGTAGTTTGCCTCTCAAAAGAACTGACGTAAACAAACTCCGCCGTTGCCATGAAAATTTTCCTATTGAAGGGTTATGAAATGATTGAAAATCTGGAATATTTGTCATTAATTGTATATGAAAAAATAGTTAAATAGTCTTTCATCCAATGATGTATGCGTAAAGTTATATACCGTGTGAGGTTGGAATATTATATTACGGGGTCCAGGGGCGGAGCCCCGGCGGGGGTTGGGGGGCGGAGCCCCCCATTAAGAAAGAGGATCGGCTATTTAACATGGTATTATTTTACTGCGCAGGATATATGGCGCAGGAATTCTCCTGTGCAAGGTATTAGTTTACTGTGTTTTCAGTTTAAATCTACCGTAAAATCCGTCTATTTTACTGGGCGATAAAATCGCACCCTTTCTTTTTGAAAAGACGGGATGATGAGCTTCACTTCGCTCGCTTTTCTGTAGCACAACCGTCGACGGGATGACATATTTCTAGTAAGATTTAGTACCAGATTTTAATTAAAAAAAGGTAAAAATTATGTATTCAATTCCACTACCATTCAAATAGGGCGGGGACACCACGATCTTTATTTAATGAACGGCTAGGGAAATATTATTATTCTTACTTTCCCGAAAAGAAAAATGTTTCGCTCACTTTCATAAGTAATGCATGCAACCGGATAACACTCAAGTTATTTATAATTTCGTTTGTTTATGTGTCTGCAATGTGAGGCAATCAATGATCGTAAAAACGTAATGCAAATGCATTTCCTAAAACGCACGATAATTCAAGTGCAGTAAACGTACTATACAAAATCCCTACTAGTTCACAATATAATTAGGTATATGCTCGACAATTTTTTAAAAACATGTTGACATGCTAATTGATTGTCTTACATTCCTGTATTAAAATTTTAACCATCTCTAAAGGACTGAATACACAGTCAAAACGAGATAGAGTTGGGAACAAATTTAAGAACAGTGTTCCCGTCTTGTGTAATAAAGAAAGCGTGTAGAAAGTATTAAATGGATCTGGAGACTCAGGTGAGGTGAGGAGAAAAATAGTGAGGACTGAGGACGATGACTGGGCCAAATGGTTGATTGCTTTTTTTTCTTTCCTTGGTTGGCAGTCGGAAATATCCCCTCCCAGTGCGTGATATACGATTTGTGGTTTTATGTTATAGTCTTAACTACAACTCTGAGTTTTTATGACCACTTTTCTCTCAAGTCCAGTCCCAACCCAAAAATCAACTTTAGACTCGTAGTTTGGGTTAGTCTTAAGGTCTAAGGATAATTTAAACTGAATTTCCACCACATCTTAGGTCTAACAGGTGGATTTTCAGGAAGGTTAGTGATATCTTTGCAATTTCAAACAAAATACAAAATAATTTGACAACCTCTCTACCAGGTAAGCCCGTACTATCCAAAAAAATAGAAAAGGAGGATTTTGCTGAATAATCGTACGTATTTCAATATAACAAGTCCGAATTTGTTTGTTTACACTGTATGAGCTTACCTAGTTTGAAAGCATTGTCAAGTTACCTTGGGAATGGCTATGGTTTGACCTTGTGTGCATTTCAAATGTTTGATTTTAATTATACACTAAACGTTTCATCCTACTGAAAAGTGAGAGGCGTGTGGTTGTTATGGTTGAATGGGATGAAATGATTTCGACATGGAGAGGCTCCATTACCACTCATCTCCACAAGAATTTCAATATATAATCATGGCCCTTGCAATAGGAAGGTAGAGCTAGCAATTAAATTCGGGAACTTATTCACGCGCAAAAATCCTCTTACGAAGCCTAGCCTTAAATTACTAGTTTTCCTAATTTCCAACCTTCGGCAATTTAATAATAGTCCATTGCTCTAGTTTTGATACTCAACTACGTCACTCAAAGTTCACTGACAATGAACCGGAATTCGTTGGGATCAAAAACATTGATTAAAGGATATTTTTACTTGGGTGAACCATAATATCCATATTTTCATCCAACACTTAGACCATGCGTGCAAACCTGGGGTTGGGCTAATCTAATCTACCGACGTACTTCTTTCGCCAAATTTAGCACTCATTTAGGGTTTCGTGTGTGTACCCGGGTTCACTTGTAGCAGCTGAGCGTTAAGCTCCCGTAGAGGCACTCCTGAAACCCGGGTTTCTTCATCCATACCCGAAAAACCCTTCTGCTCCAATACTTTTCGTTTCCAATGCCGCTACTTCTAGGAAACTTTGCATGTCTTTAGATTTTATTTAAAAATATTTCCCGTTTTTTCCCTTTTTATTTAAAGAGAATATCACCAACATTTTAATCAATTATACACGTAAAAATTTGAATAACTCAAAATGGAAAGGTGATTCCCAAGAAATCGGACGAAACGTAGGGAAAATGTGATTTCTAGCTCAGACATCAAAAATAAAAATATCCACAGAACAAAACGTGAAATATCAATTTCTTAACCACTTAAGTGACAACCACTAAATATTAGGGGCTAACGAGGACCAGTCAATGTTCTAGCGTAGGGTCAACGGGCCCAAGGTCATGTCACACTTAAAACGAGTCAAAAGAAATATTCCTGTCAAAATTACCTCAAAAATCTCAAATGTTGTCACGGGCTTCCAACTGGTTAATGGTAGTCGATTTACAACTACGCTTCAAAATTTTCCAATAGTAAAAAGTGGAGCTGGTTAATAATTAGAACCGAGTGAAATCTTTGTATGTACACACACGTGATGATTTAACGGAAAAGTGCTAGAAAAGGGTTCGTAAAATACGTAAATAAAATTTTGGGATTCTGAAATCAGTTAAAAATTTGTAATAATAATTCAAATCTAAAGTGTCCTATTCAAGTATCCGTGTTAGTTTTATTCTGTAGGGCTATATCACAGATTACACAGAATAACAGATCACAAATACGTGAGACTTCATTCCATGGAGTGAACAGCTACAGGGTGGTGCATGACCTTTTGGTAACGCAAATGGTTATGAAAGAAAATATGCAGGGATCCAGTTTCAAAAGATTCCTAGACGACTGACAAAAGGATTATGATTATGATTATGGACCACCCTGTATTAGCCATTAGTTTTTTGTTTTGGCGCAATCCTAAACACAAATCCCATTTTAATCTGGATGAAGAGTGGAGGAACCACTACTAGAAATAGGAAATAATATTGGCTCGAGTTCAGGTCATGAAAACGGGCATTGCAGTGCGTTGGAGTCATACATACATTGAAACATTATAACAAAATGGAACACATGTATATTGTAGAGTACAGTGTACCAAATCCTTGAGGCACTTGAGGAAAAGCAACCATCTCTTATGTAATATCAAATCCAATTCAATCTAATGTACGAGCACGTTGGACTTGGACGTACAACGATATCGTGTCATAATATGTGTATTGAATTTTCTTCAATCTGTAGCACTCAATTCACCACTCTGACTTTCATAACTAAATTCCAAAAATATATATATAAAAAAAACTCACCAAATAATGGAAAGAATTTCCCTTTCAGAAAGTTGATGGATACTCTTGAATCGGTTTTTCATTATTACTTTTACGGGGGTTCCATGTTAAGATTCCTATTCCTATTCCTACGACGACAGCGATTTTTAGTTTAGATTCAGAGTCCAACATGACATGCAATTCCAAGCCCAACAACACATTACTACATATTTTCTCCCTTTTTTTAGGCTTAGGATTTTATTAGAGTTATTCACCAGTAGAAATGAAATCGTCGTCGTTTTGGTCAACCAACAAAAATACACTGTACACTACACTACTCTTTAGTCACGCTATTAATCAGACGACAGAAGGAGAAAATAAATTGCAGTAGAATTTTTTTTTCTACTTTCTCGCGAACTTTCACTCTGACCTTTCACGATCAGTTAGCCTTATGAAGGTAACACGGTAACACACTTTCACCACCTGTTTCAATCCAAATCCAAAACAATGACCCTCAATCCTATCATGCAACACCGAACTCTTATTTTATCGATTCTTCAATCAAATTGTCCAAAATCATTAACAATGATTTCCAATTCCCTCAAATGTTTATTTATAATGGGCAATTATCTAAAACTGTACTCAATTTTCTCGAAAATACTTCGAAATAGAAATTCGGGGTATAATTATGCATTGGTATGAGAATTGAGCCCTAATTTAAGTTAAAAGATGGGAAATAAAGTTAGTGTCATCATAAAATCGTCCCATTTGAGTTTATTGATACTCACTGCCTTCACGGAAACCAATAAACACTAGGTTCTCTTGTTTTTTTTTAACCCGGGTGACTTTCACTCACTCTTTTTAAGTTTTTTTTTGTTTTTTTCTCGTGCCTTGCTATTTCCTTGTATGTCTGTGTCTGTGACTGTTTCTATGTAGTAGCGTGCATGACATGACTTTTACCGGAAACTCATCAACCTTTCTCTCCGTGAGTCTCCAAGGCTCTTTAGAGAAAAACTCACTTGACTTTTATCTTTTTAGAAACTGTGTGTTTGTAGTCGTAGGTTTTTTTTTTGGAAAGGATGTGAGTTTGTAAGTTGTATCAGTCTGTATTTTGTATTGGTTGGCTGGCACGGAGTAAGTTTGTCTTACTTACTTACTTGATACTACTTTTTTTTTTACAGAGACACGGAAGGAGTAGAAGTAAAAGAGTTGTACATTTTCTGTGGGGGACGTAATGGTCTCAGACACTTTTATGTCTTTGTATCTAACATATACACAAAATCCACTATCCGAAACAAGTTTCTTTTTTTTTTCCTTAAAAAAAGATTTACCTTTCTGGTACAGGAAAAGTAAGTATCACTTTACGAGGGTTTAATCCACTTCATGGGTGGGGGGTAATAATAATGATGATTGCTTCCCCACCCAGGTAATGAAATAAGGTAATATCTCGGGGGAGCCCCCTTGGAAAAAAAGACCGAAATCCTTCCAATTGTATTTTCCCGTAGATTAATTATGTAGAACCTTGTTAATTAGCTTAATTGAGCTTGGGCTGACATTATGTGGTTTTATCAACCAAGCACGCACTCATGCATCATTCAAATTGAAATGTACTTGTCAAACGATTTTTCCCAAGGGTAATTTGTCGTTTTTTTATGTTAATTTGTACATAAAGTACAACGCGGCTCTGCACTTACACTTTTAGCTTAGAATTCAACAAGTTTCAAAGAAAGTTGTTCATTGGTGAAAGTCCTTGATTTGCTTTCACCTGGAGAAAGTTTTTTTTTAAATTTGTTGGTGATAGTCCGGAGAAAGTGAGTCCGTTTTAAATAAACGGAACAGGTACGAAGTTTAAGAATAAAAATAGTTTATTAACTAATTAATTAATTAAGGAACTTGTGTGTTTAATTATTTTTTGAAGACAAATTTTCTGTTGATTTTTTTTCAATTAGGTACGACTTGATGATACTTTTTTTTAGTCTTGGCTTAGATAAAATGTGAGGATGAGCTGTCTTATTTTCCTGGCACACTTTGTATGTTCTTGTTCTTGTTTTTTAGAAGCGTTGCCTGAGTTGACGGTTCAACCTCCAACAGAACACTGATAAATGAGTGGAAAAAAAATTCTTTTTATATATAAGCCGGTGGGGGACGCATGTGCTGGTGTCTTGTCCTAACCTAGGCTACCCATTCTCCACTGCACTTGGAACACTTTGTTACTTCTAGAACGCTAGAATCCTAGAATCCTACAACGTACTATGTAGACTCCTTCTCTCACTCGTCTGGCACGCTAACATGTTTCAAGTTTGGCTGGCCGGGCAAAACTACGATGTGTATGTTGTTGTTAGAAAAAACCCGGGAGTTTACTAGTGCTAGTGCCCTACTGAAATTCTAAAACTGTGTCCACAACATACAAGGTGGCTCATCCGTTAGTACACACGTCCTTCAGATTTCTGACCTCACCCGGTTGTTTTGTAATGCCTGCACTGACATTTTCAGCATTCAAGGCCATTCGGGTCATTTTTCTCTGACCAGTTCAGTTTTTTTCCCTAATACGTTTTATAACTGTGACCGTGACCTTTTGCGCCATCTCTTCTGCAATTCCCATATAAATTCACTTTTTTCTAATTCGTCAAAACCTGAGCAGAGTAACCAATTCAGATATTCTTCCAAAATTTTTGATCACTGCCCTCTCGTTTCTACAAGGCCACGCTGTAATTATTTTTGTCGTGTCATTCGAACTATTCTAAAATAAAGCCAATTTCACAGAATGTAGGCTGATTTTTTATTTTTTTAGCAGAAATTCATGTTTAACTGGAAGCACTACCGCTAAAAATGAACAAGGGGTCTTTGGATTACGGCTGAATTTTTAATAGAATGTATATCTCACAATTTTTCTGAATCCTTCTGAAGTGGGAGTAGATAGTTACGAATCTCTATGTAGAGAGGAAAGCTTGAGAAGACGGCATTGTTAATATAAATACAAGGACGACGACGACTGAGAATAAGTTGTCCACCAAAAAGGTCGACTCTTGATTCTGATTCTGATTCTGTTCGTGGATCCTGGCTTTTGGAGGAAGAATCGACTAACCGTCATGAATCATGAACGTTAACATGTGCCCATTCATTCCTTCGTCTCAACTTTCTTTGGGAAGAATAACTAATTATCCACGCTTTGGTCGAAGTGCTTCAGAGTCTCGGACAAACAAACTTTGAGGATTTTCACATTTGTACTCGTACAATAAATATTGCAAAAGTAGTCAGGTTCTAAGGGCGCATAGGAAAAGCACATAGAAAATAAGTTCCAGACGCCACGCACTGCGGCTTGGTCTGGCTGGAAATAAATCTATAATGTATATGCAGGGAAATGTTTAATTAATAATTAAGTGTTTCGGGGTGCGGGAACAACTTTTAAAATAAGCCCACTCCACCGCCATAATTAAGTTTAAGAGTTCATTTGTGCTTGGAGTTGGAATGAGAATTTTGTAAAGTCTTACTACGTTCCGTTCTCCGAGACAATTAAAGGGATTACATTTGTGGTGTGAAATTGGAATTAGTATCCAAGGGCTTTTCTTTGCTTCAGTTGTACAAATTATTATATTATTGTTCTAGAGTTGTTACGTTGGGGTGATTTTTTTTATTACATGAAATGGTTGCCCTTTAATATAGGTTCTTAGTTTTAACGCCAAATAATTCTTTTGTAATGAAGGGTGACCTTAAACGGTTTTGACAGAGAATGTTGCCAGCAGTCAGTCACTGAACTTAATTCTCTGATGCCAACTAACCAGATGTCAAAACCGCGACTGTCAACAGGATAAACTAATTAAGACTGGCAAATATAAATAATAACTTGCCTAATTTAATTAAATTCTATGACATACGCCAAAATACGTATATGTTTCTAAACAGCATAAAAGGTTCAATTAAACTGAAAAAATGAGAGTCAGGAAACGAAATGATAATAAACGAAATGTTCCCGTTCAAGACAAACGTAAGAAGATTGGAGAGATATAAAATGTTCATTCTTTTAACAGAAGCAAGACAATTTTGTCTCGAGTTGAGTTCAGAATTTATTTCAGAGTCGAGTCTGATTTCATGGTATACAATTCCCAAGAGGCTAATTTATCAAACTACCCTATTTTTAACAAGTAGTCAACAGAAAATTACCCGACCAAAAAAATTTGTTTAGTTGAGCGTTGAAACAATTGGAAGAAATTAAATGTGACACAGAATTATTATTCCTACTTCCGTTATATTTCTTGTCTTTAGCGTTTTTGTTTCACTCTGCAACGCATGCAGACATCATGTATTGCAATTAGCAGAAAATACTTGATTGTATTTTGTAATTTTTACAACTGAAACCCTTACCGCAAATAACCAATAAAAGCCAGGGATTTCTCTCACTTTCTCCATTCATCCTTAAGTGGTGAAAGTCTATGTCATGTAGTTAGTAAACGAGAAACATTTCAGAGTACAAATGTTTCCGATTACACCCAATTCTCTCTTTTGATTCGTCTTATTACCAAAATTGAAATAGCGGAGAAAGTTCCGAAGATAGAAATCCTAGTTTGGATATGCGTCATGGCCATGGCCTGACAGGAAAGGCAAAAAACATCCGGAACAAAAAAAATAGTCCAGGCCGAAAGAAGAAAAAAAATTCTATTCTTTTATGTAGTTCTGAGTGAAGTGTGCTCCAGAAATATGATGACACAAAGGAAAATAAAATCATAACATTTTCAAAAACTTCCCCCAACCCAGGGTTTAATGGTACCGGTTGTCGCTTGTCAGTGCTTTATTGTCCGACAA
>JAQFYE010005164.1:0-12291 GCA_034694305.1 Protaphorura glebata | reverse complement strand
CCCACTTACTTTTTTGAGATGTCCATTCTTCGTCCCAAGAAAAACCACAGTATAGTTTCCGGCCGACGTTGCTGCAACAGCAGTCAGCGTTGTAGTGAAATTAAGTACGGAAAAAGCAACTACTGGTTTCTCTCCTCCTAAAGGCGTATTTACATCCATTCCACAAAAATCTTCCTCTATGATTTTCAGTTTCTGAAAAATTGAACGCAAAATTCGCTATTAAATCATAATCCCGATAATCATGATAAGATCATGTCGATTCAGCTGTGGAAATACCTCATAAGTTCCCATACGATTCCGTAAGTATAAATAGGCTACTTCATTCAGGTTTTGCGGTAATCAGGGTTCCTGATTTGATTATGCTCGATATAGGACGCTGCACTGCTGCACACTACAGCAGTTTAGTTTAACGAACAAAATCTCTGAGATTCCCAAGTCGTCAGCATCGAATGGCATGCAAATTCAGTCTGCTTTGTAACGTACTCCAGCGCAATGATTCGTTCTAATTCTGACTATAATTCAAATTTTGAAAGATCACTTACCGTAGGGACACAGGGAGCACTTATGGCGATGAAACCAAGTCCTCTGTTTCCTTTTCCTTGAAAACATAGTTCGATATTCTCTACGAATTTCCGTCGTATGTATTTCAATGAATAGACACACAAAGCGCTGTCTTTGCTTGGTGTGGAACTTCCCGGTGGGTCGGCTTCAGAAAAGACGGCAAACAAAACGTCATCCAAATGTGTAATGTCAAGTTTGTTGGCTAAATCCGGTCCTGGCTTGCCAATATAAGCTGCCTGAACTAATTCAAATTTTTTGCCAGTCGAGTCACTAATACACTCAATTGGAATTTCGGTGTACGAGTAGTAATTGGAATCATTTTGGCAGACACGCACAAGTTTGGAAATGAATGGCGAGGTACTCCCGGTGTCTTTCTTCTGTGTGGTCATGAAATAGGAGAAACCCTCTGAGCTAAAACCATAAATATAATTGATGGGATACTGATCCCTTGTGCTAATATGCATTTTTGTTCCGGAAGAAACACTCGTGGTCACAATGCGGAAGCTATTTTGCGGACTGAGACTTCTGCTAGACACCGCCGGAACCTCATGACGATAAGGTGAGTTTCCAGTGTCTGTGACTCCGACGTAGAGAACCTAAAGAAAAAAGTGCATGTGTTAATCAAAATGAGTACAACAGCAAAATTGAAGCAACAATTAATACAAACTCCGTATATATTAAACCAGATCGAGACACTGATATTTTACCTTAACGGAAAATGTGTACTCAAAACTTTAAGACTAAACATTGGGTGTAAAACGTACATAGTATTAGTCCTAGGAAAAAGATAATGGACCATAACATACTTTCATGGAAAAATCTGTCTCTGTCATACTTAGCCGTATCATCCAAGAATTATACAGATTGGACACAAACGAATTCTTAAAATTATATATTAGACTAACAATGAGCCCGGGCCTACGGCCGGGCCAGGAACCTATAAATTTATACTTTCAAGTGAGAAGGATTATCAAACCCTCCTCCTCCAGCTTTTTTACACTTTTTATGGTAAGAAATTAAGCCCCGAAGAATTATCGACATTTTGACACTGGTTTTGGTTTCCTCAATTAGTTTTCTCACAAATGGGTGATTCGAAATCATGTCATTCGCCCCCCATCAGGGGAATACTTTTTTTGAATTTTTTGTTTGTCCCATTTCGTTCCCCGAAAAATTCTCTCCATTTCATACACTGGTCCTAATTAGGTCCGACCAAAACCATATGTGTATGAACCATCGGAGTAAAGTGATACATGGAAAAATGTAAAATACGTCGAACTATTGTATGTAAAAGAAATTGGTATTTTCTCACTCTCTTGCTCTAGCACAAAATACTTACGTAAGGCTAATCATGAATTAAATAAGGATGTCTAAACTTCTATGTAATATAATACAATTGACTTATCATTACTTATTATTATTTGATTTCCTCTTAAGCGGTAACGTAACTACCTGTCTGTAGGGTGTTGCCGCTTTCTTTATTCATATATTGTCCGATTTCTTCTCATGAAACTTTGTGGTGAATAAAGAGAATTTGAAATATATAAGACGCGTCCGAGAGAATTCTGGATCCATTGACACCGGAATTGCTAAAATCCGTTGAGTAGTATTCTCAAAAAATGCGTAAGCACAGATAGACAAACAGAAAGACAAACAAACGGCAAGTACTGCTTTATATGTGGTATGCACTGCCTAGTGTCGAGTGGTGAGTAATACAGGGTGGGCCAAAATGATCTCTTTGTTTTGTTATTTTCTTAAAGTGCCATCCAAAACATTCAAGAACACGCCTTTCTATTTGATTTTTATTTCCTGGCTGAACGGTAGAGCGGTCATTCGAAGAAAATGGGCGTGGTTATGGGCGGAGCCACAATTATAAGGTTGACCTACAGACCAGAATAAATTTAATATTGAGGATGAGAGCGGCAGAGAAATTGAATTCATTTAATTTTTCGGAACAATACACTACTTTGTTTACAAATTGTCAATTTGACAATTCGATGCCCAACATGTGAGAGATGTAGAATTTCAAAAAGCCCGCCATTTCTACCAAAACTTCTACCAAAAGCTAAACTCCGCCCCCAAACAATGGATAACAACTGTGCCCGCTCTAATCGTAAGTGTGGGAGGATCTTTAGTCTATGGTCTGGTCAATCTAATTGAAATGGACTTGGCTTAAAATGAACCAAATGAACTTAGAAGGATGCAAAACAGCTATATCTTTAATAGGTTGTAAGATTTCTTATTGGTAAGAGTCACTATCTATTACGCTACGCAACCGTGACGGAACGACATACTTCATACAGTTCATTTCAATAGATTCGATTCCGCACAGATTCAGGGTTGCAGATGCCTAAGATTGCTATAGGGTTTTTCGACGATCGAATTCATGAATATTCCGAAAATGCATCTAGATTTTCGAAAAAGGCGCAGAATTTATAACTAAACACTGCGATTTTTAGCTATACACTGCAATTCTTGCGATGGATTGAAAAGAACAGTAGTAATGTGTTGTTTGTTTTATTAATGTGCTATATCATTGAAACGTATGACTGCGTTCTGCGTTGATAAAATATCAACGCAGTCATACATACAAGTGTGCAAAGTGACTGTCTTATAATGACAACACTAAGGGAAGGAAGGAAAATCAACCCAAGAGTCAGCGTGATATGTCAAGTACATTCAAGCTATGCAGACTATGCTAATTAAAGTATCCTGGGGTTTTTCTTATCTTTACTACAAGGAAGATAAGGTGGCGATATATCAGAGAGGCCAGTTGTGAATCATCATTCCAACTAGACTGAGGCCAAAATCAATAGGGTTTCTAATAAGCACACAACACAAATTCCCTCAAATGTCATTGTAAGTGACCACGAACTGAGTAATGAACATCATTAGTCTTAGTCATTAGGTAATATATGATAATCTCGCTAGAAATTCTGTTCGAATATCTTTTGAAGATACTTGAAAACAAGGAGTCTGGACAGATAAATAAAATAAATAAACCAGGAGATCTCGTAGTGACGAGTAAACAAGAAAAACAAACTCTGGGAGCAAAACCTAGGTTTTCCTCCCAATGCTATTTCACATAAGTAAGACAGTTTGGAATTTAACGTTGTCGGGTAGATACCGCCATGTTCGCGACTTGCGACAGCCATTGCTTTTTTTGAGTTTTTTTGTGCACTTTTTTGTTTATTCCTCACTATGAGATCTCCTGATTTGATCAATTTGATTGATTTGTCCAGACTTCTTGCTTGAAAATAGGTATGACGGGATTTGGGATACAATTGAGGTGAAAATTATAGGAAGGTACATAAATAAATAATCCAATCCAACGACATCTTCTCCAACATTTGTTTTTAGTATTGAAATAAAGAAGAATACGAATAAAGTGTATAATAAATTCACACTATCTTCTCAAATCCGATGCCATATGCCATCCGTAAGATTCTTATGAATGGGATTTTAAAATGAAGGATTCTGAAGAGAATTTCAATTCTTTTTAGAAGTGAAATTAAATTACAATCGCGCGTCGTACTCGTACTACTTATAGTACACTTCACTTGTTGTAGTTCTCAAGCGGGATAACAGAAAAGGAATCACAAACAAAAAAAATTAACACAAAGAAACACAAAAACCATTTAAAACATTTCCGCCGAAATAGTTGTAATCAACAAATAAATAATAATCAACTTAAAACTCACAAGATGAATGGTACTAAAAAAATCAAAGCAATTGGGTTTCGGACTCCACCCAGGATTTCAGTAGACATAGGATATCAAAATGGGAGTACATCTAATTGTTCCTTATTCTGTAAATGCGGTCTCGTAGTGTAAAAATGATTAAAAAAATTACCGTAGAGGTCGGTGGAGTTGGTGGACCTGGAGCAATGAAGGCGACAGTGCTCGCGGACTCATTGTTGGCAACAATTGGTTCACCCACGATGTCAGCATCAGACAAATTATCCAGTCCAAGAACCCAACAAATCCCTTGATATAAGCTTCCACATAATATGAGTTTGGCTCGACTGTAGTCTACGACCAGTGCTTTATTCACATTATTTGTTAAATGTGTTTGTGTTTTCTCTGGGCAATCCCTGTACCCTGAACACTCTGTTGAGTCTTCATAAGGACCAGTCTTATTCCATGCTAATAATTTAAGATTAGGATCCAATTGAAAGATACGATTCACAGCTCCAACATACAATATCCCAGTCTCTTTATGTACAACCAAGTGATTGTTAACGCTAACATTTGATGGGTCAACAAATGTTGCGACGACGTGTGAACTCGGTGGTGGTAAGCCATTATTGTTGTCATGATGTCCAAGACCTGGACCACTTACAACAGCCACTCCTTCCGCTGTCCTCGTCGTCGTCGTCGTCAAGAAGAGGACCACGAAGATGAGGTCAAGAGCTGAGATCACCCACATCACATCACATTCATTATTTCATCTCATTCTCATTCATCCATTTAACCTCATCACTCACTCGCCCATCTGTCTGTCTCTATTTCTTCAACAACCTTGTCTACAACTGACAACTAACAACTACCAACTACTGACTGTTCTGTCACTATTGACTATTCTCTAACTTTGAATGTCATGAGTGATTGGATTGGATGGATTTATCCAATGTCAAAATGTGGAAATGTCAAAGACAAGAAAGAAGACGGGCGGGTATTGGAGATTCTGTCAATTGACTTGATTTTCTGTCACTCTGACAACGACTGAACACTGAACACTCGCCTTGTCACTTGTCACTTGTTGTTCTTGTTATTGTTATTGTTTGTGTGACTAACTGAAATTGGTCATTTGGAATGACTCAGACTGACTGAGGAATATTTTGACGGAGGTGAGTGAGTGAACCCCACTTGGCCATTGCCAGTTGTGTGTTTGAGTGTGGTCTACTCTCCTAGTCTTCTTCGTCTAGTCCTAGAGTCCTAGTCGTCTCTCTTCTAGTTCTAGTTCTAGTCTCTTCTCTTTCTAGTCGTCTAATAAAAATAGTGGAAGAGAAGAAGGTGTTTGTGTATGGCGTCTGTGACTGGGGTTGGGTTCTGCGGATTCTAGCCGTCAGAGGCTCCCTTCACCGCCCACGTGAACTACACTCACATTCACAACACAAGAAAGAAGAAAATAGAAATCCATCTCACGGTCTCACGGTCTCACGGTCCGATCTGACGGTGTCTGACGGTCTGAGGACAGGACATCATCCCATCCCATCCTATAACCCGTAACCAGTCCATGGCTCCTGAAGAAATGTCCCAGTGCAAAGACACGAAACGCTATCTTCCTGCCACCGTCGCTTGGTTACTGCTCCTCGTCACTACTGGACTCTTCTTCGTCTTCCCGTAAGTCAAAACTCTTCAACATGTCATTCCTCAACTACTCTCCAAATTCCAACTCTTCAAACAGTCCCTTTCTACACTTTTTTTTACGACCAAAACATCCGTCATCCGTCCTTTGGAATTCTATGCCATGTGTACATAATACATAGCCATTGACTATGTCACTAATTCAGATCCACAAAAATCACTGATTTGAAGATAGTCAGACTCAAGCTTTTGACACATTAGGAATTGTGCTATTCATCATTTTTCTTCGGAACCCATGTAATGTAACGTCATACTCAAACCCCGATTAACGGTTGGGTTGATGGATGGTTAACAGTGGAAAGTGGATTGTGTACGTCACTGCTCAAAGGATGTTCATCGTCATGAAGTGTGTACGATTTAAAGAAAGTCAGATTTAAATAATTGTAATTCTTGGAACAAACGAATACTATTTTGTAAACATTGCATTAAGCCTTTGGAATGCATGTATGTAGGTATTTATTTTTATTTACGTCTACGTCAATGAATCCATAGCTCATACAACTTGCACATCAAAGGCGTTCCAGAAAATATTAATTTGTAAATAGTAAGCACAGTACTTCCGTTCCTGCATCGTAGGAATTTGCTTTAATTTCATCTCATTTTCTACAAATGTGAATTCAATCAAAATTAGGCAGGCCGAACTTTGCAATTTTTTATTAGACCACACCACAACATGTATTTTATGTACGTATGCATGTTCTGGGGAAACGTGATAATTTGGAGGAGAAATCCCTTATCGAGAGTTTATGGGTGTTTTTTATCTTTTGTATAGTCTTGATCTTTGGTTAATACCTTATCGTCGGCCATTGTCTGTTATACTGTTGTTACTTACTGTTATGTCCTAAATTAGAAATAAAATTGATATTCTAGTTCAAATATAAAATTATTCTTGACTACTTAATTGTTCATTATTTCATTTTTTATAGGGCTCGGTGGTACTATGAAGAGTTTACTTTATGGATTCCGGTCATTGAGGCCGTTGTCGCGATTGTTGTGGTTGCCAACTTCACTTTGGCAACTTTTATGGATCCCGGAGTTATTCCGAAGGGTATATATTTATTAGGTTTAATGTTGGGGAATTCACATCCAAGAATTTACTTCAATTCTTTTTTAATTAATTTTGTAATTGTTTTTGTAGCGACAAGAGGAGAAGATGACAATGATGATCTCCGTGCTCCACTGTACAAAACAGTTGATGTACACGGCATCACAGTTCGGATGAAATGGTGCGTTACCTGTCAGTTTTATCGCCCACCTAGGTGTTCCCATTGCAGTGTGTGTAATAATTGCATTGAGGTGAGCTAAATTCGGACAGTTGGACAATATTCAACATATTTCTTACGTAATCAACGTATTTTTGGCAATTTAGTCCGCAAACCCACAGAACTAGAGATTAAATGTTCTCCGTTCTATTGTGTTTTGCAGACATTTGACCATCATTGCCCATGGGTTAACAACTGTATCGGACGTAGAAATTATCGATTCTTCTTCATGTTCTTGATGTCGTTGTCTGTACATATGATATCTATTTTTGCTCTGTGCCTCATCTACCTGCTGCGGCACGTTGAGCAAGTTTCTGAACTACGAACAATTATTACGTAATGCAAAACTACCTCTTGGAGTATTTAATTTTCTTGAATTGGTTCTTATTTTGAGAACAAATTTTTGCGCAGGATTTCAGTTATGGTTATTATATCTATCCTCTTCATCCCGATCATTGGACTGACGGGGTTTCATGTCATTCTGGTCTCTCGAGGTCGGACAACTAATGAACAAGTCACAGGGAAGTACCGCGGTGGTTATAATCCATTCTCACGTGGATGCTGTTATAATTGTTGGTTTACAATTTGTGGACCTCAGTACCCTGGGTAAATTATGTGCAATTTTCTGTTGTACTCTGCACTCACATATTCATTTAATTTATATTGAACATGACTATGCTTATCCCTTTAGACTCGTGAAAGCAAAGCGTACAAATTCTGCTCACGTTGCTGTCCTTTATCAGCCAACTAAACATTCATCGACTGGAGGGTCAATGCATCCTAATAATCCTGGTGTTCCTGGCAGTCAAATGAGTGTGTACATTGATAATGGCACATATGGGATGAAAGCAAAGCCAGTCAACTTACCCGTGCTTCACTCTCCAAGACACTACCGTCAAGTGAGTCTTTCATTAATAATAAAACCCACTTAATTAGTAGTAAATATTATTTTATTAGTAACAGTTCGCTTTAAATCTGACATTTAAAATTTCAACTGTTTGTAATGTAATTTTAGATGCTGCCAACAAATAATCGAGATGCACTTGATCATGATTTGGGTTTACAAGCATCTCAAAGTCTGGATTGTGAACCAACTCCGCCAATCCAACGACATGGATCAAAAAGTAATTTTTTTCTTCCTACCAATACACCACAAGATGAAATGGCAGGCATGAATCATATGCGTCATGCTCGCGGCCAGTATGCCCATGGATCCCCACATCCAAATCGTCAAAGGTGATTATTATAACATATGCATTAAATGCCAGTTAAAACAATTCTGACATTATTTAATATTCAAGTAGACTTTTGCAGTTTGCATAAAATCGTTTCACTAATCTCACTCAGCTACTTCGATTTGAATTTGAAGTTGAGATGAAATAAATCCACTCTGCTCGACTTATGATTTTAAACGAGCGTTCATTTCATGCAAAAGAAATCAATTAGTTTCATTCCTTCCCTTCGCCTTGAAGTTGACTTGAATTATATGTAATTTGATTTCATTTGATTTGATTCTTTATTAACGTGTTTTACCAACGCATCCTGATACATTTAAGTATAGGCTTATATAATTTATATATATTGCAGAAGTAGTGATGGTTTAAGATCTCGAAGCCATACACCCGACTCGCTTTCATCGCCGGAACTGGCTGGTGGCGCTGCCGGCGTATCTAGTCCGACGTTTCAGCAGAAAATTCGCGCAATCGGTGGTGTTCCAACACCTTTTGCCGCATCTGCAAGTCCCATGATTAGACGTTCAAACCCTCCAACTCCAACACAGCCAAATAGGCCAGACTTCATTGGACTCGGACACTCTGGACTTGCCGGTCCGAGTCTGCCTAGAGTCAGCCAACCCACCCAGTTCTCTGATGGCAATAGTAAAGTTTCAAATCCAGAGCAGCGCCGATTTCTTTCTGAAGGTGAATTGATGTACGAAAGATCATTTCACGGGTTAGGCCCAAGTATGTCTTCAAGTGGTGGACGAGATTCATCTGCGCCAATCAGAGAGCTAGCAAGTTCACCACAACGGGGGGTTTACAATTGGAAAGATAGCTCACCGACTGGAGGGCAGCCTAATAACTCCAACTTTGCTATTCACTCGAGCTATTTTCATTCTAATCCAACGAGCCCTATTCAACAAAATCTGTTAGCTAGTAATTCAAGTTCTGGGGGTGGAAACGCAATGCAAGTCAATGGAAAAGTATATTATCATCCTAACTCAGCTCAATCCGGCAGTTGCAATCCTTCACCTCCAGTTATGAGCTACTTACAAGGTGGGAAACCAGTTGCAGCTCAGCCTCCATTGTCGCCGAATATGAAAAGAGCATACGGTGGCCCTTCGTCAATGGAAGGGGTCAGGCCTATGCCAATGACACGACGCCCAGTAAGCTTCGTTCGTGCATTGGAAATGACAGATTCTATGGAAGTGGCCAATACAAATCGAGGGAGTCCTGCAGGAACTCCAAAAATCACAAATCAAAATCCATGCGTCGAAATGTCTGATAGAGCTAGTGTTTACGATATGAATTATGAGATTTCTGTGTAACTTATGAATAACAAATTCTTTCGTCGTTGACAGTTCAGATCTGCCGTCTGTTAGGTAATTGGTAATGTATAGTATTGTGTGTACAGGCCATACGTTCATGCCGCTAATATGCCGCGTGTACTTTTTGTCTCAGGAAGTCAATGCTCGCTAATTTTTTAATCAGCACAATTTGACATGATGTATGGGTGTGCGGAACTCGATTTTTGCACCAATTCCGAAATCCCAGTGATTTTTATCGAGTATTTGTGTGTGTGTGTGTGTGTGTGTGTGTGTGCCGAAAATCCCTAAAGGAATTCGTTTTAATAATGTACCTGTACTTCAGGGCTTTTCAATAACCGTAACATAACTTACAAGTCGTTTCGACATTTTTGTTTGACTGAAATGCCTTTTTCTGTAACAGGAAATTTATTTAATCATACTGTCTGGATTGGACCAACGTGAGATTCAATACTAATGAAATGATCTTCACCAAAGTCTGTGTATTATTTTATGTTATTGCCCGTGCAAATTAATTAAGTTTTTATGGGTCTCTGGGGTTTCTTTGTTGTGAAGTTTTATCTAGTTTTGTTGTATGCATCTTTCAAGGAGCTTTGAAGACTTTATAATAGTAAATTAACAGTTGAAAATGTATATGACGTAGCCTGTAAACATCAAGTGAAGACAATGGGACTTAATTTATTACTAAAATACTTGAATTAGTCCCAAGTATTACTAATTTTACGAAGTTGTATTTATGAAATAAATAATGCTTTATTCATCTTTTATAAACTCGTTTCGTTTGAGTAGCCATTCATTTCTACTGACTAAATAATTATTTAAAGCCTTAAATACACTTCCTTAGATTAAAGAATTTGAATCCTGTCAAGGAAATTATTGTAGTCATACGCATGATCGTTTGGTTTGATTTGGTTTATTCAATTCATTTGGTCATCAATTACATTCCTCATATTGATTCATCAATCAGTGCAACTGACGGACAAATAGCCAATTATAACCTGATCTATTAGATGCATAATACGCAATACATAACGTGGATCACTATGTTCTGTTGCAAGTTCTGATAATCCCAACGTTGGAATTGCATTCCATGTACCTCCAACTTTTCACTTTTCCCCTGGCAGACTTGGGTCAATTACATTGGTAATTGTAATTTCAATTACAAAATACAATTACAGTTACGTAATTGTAATTGTAATTAATTACTTGGAAGATGTCTGGAATTGTAATTTGTAATTTCAATTACTTTTTTCTCAATTACATTTGTTGACTAGTAAAGATTGAATGAAGTTTTGGATAGTGGAAGAGAAAATGCGTTTTTAGTGCTGAAAAACACAAGAAAAGATATATTCGAAACTGTAATTTGAATTGTAATTGTAATTGAAAATCCAATTACAAATACGTAATTGTAATTGTAATTAATTACATCAATAATTTTGCATGTAATTTGTAATTGAAATTGAAATACTTTCAAAAGCAGACTGTAATTTGTAATTAATTACATTTTCAATGTAATTGACCCAAGTCTGTCCCCATGCAGGATATGACCAACTACTTAGAATCGAAGTTCGCCGCTAAGATCAGTTTTTCTATGCATTTATATTTATACTTACGTATGTTACGTATTTGATTTTGACCCTTCATTTCATGACTACGACTTCGTTTCTGTCTATATTGATCTAACGTAAATATGATTAATGTAATATTCATATTTAAGTATTACTCTTAAGTATTTTTCCCTATTATATTAGTACTAGGGTGTTATTGCTTGATAAAACTGTAGTGGTAATGCAGCTAGGGATGCACCGGATAGTGGTATATCCGGCCTTTGGCCGGATACCGAATATCCGGCCGGATAATAAAAACTGTGCAAGTGGGGTATCGTTTTAAAGCCTGTAGGATGGGGACACCGTTTTTGAACTGATAAGGTCTACTTTTCTATCTCAGAATAATGTCGTGCCAAATTAATAAACGAGTATTATATTAAATCGTATCAAATCAATTTAATCATATATCACACAATATGGGCTTAGTTTGCAAATTGAGAATCATAGCAGTATATTTCGCATCAAAATTACTAGTGCCAGAAATTAACAATTCGAAGCCATGATGAACCAAGAGCAGTTATTAATTGTCAGGTTCCTCCAATATTTCCACCTCTCGAAAGCAACTAAGCAACCTCGCGCTGTAGATTCCTGGTGCGGCTTACTGCATATTTTCATGGCCTATTTCGAAATAATAACCTGCCTCTACCTGGGATTTAGCGCTAACATTTAGCTCATTCTGCTCATTCAAGAACTTAGTCCTCAGAATATGTCTCCTTTTAAAGGACCAACCTCTCCGATTCTATTCTGAAGTAATTTTGATATTTCATTTGCGTTACAACTAACTGCTACTTATAATTATCAACGGTAATATTACAAAATAATTCCCTGCTTTCACAGGAATTAGAATTTGCGAAAAAAGTAGAAACTTCCTATTTGTTTTGTTTGTTTGTTTGTTTTTTTATTAGAGTGCGTTAGACCTGCATTCACACATACTAGGTATGCTTATTGATTGT
>JAQFYE010005163.1:0-12292 GCA_034694305.1 Protaphorura glebata | reverse complement strand
AATCAGATCCTCCGTTATCAAAGGAATGTGAAGCCCATCCAAGCTTTGATAAAGACCTTTTTTTCTCAGCCCAGAAAATTCAATTAAAATTCCAATAAAGGAATATGAATTTCCAGGCCAAAATAACAAACAAAGTCCTGAAGGACATTTAATATACGAATCGTCTCAAGTCTAACCAAGGGAATTCCTTCCAAAGGAAGTTGAGGAGACTGAAGTCTTATCAGAAAATTAATATTGCCTTTGCCTTGAGCTAATGCCCTCAGCTAATCTCTGACAAAACAAAATTCGTGTAGTGAGTCCCAATTCACGGAACGAAGAAAATGGAATGACCATTCTCATCGAACCCTGAACTGAGACTGGCGTTACAACTGGAGGTAGCGTTACAGCTACATGCAGTCTCTCGTAGCATTATACCATGATTCAAACAATTATGTGAATGAATTACTCCCTAAATTAAATTGTCAAATTTTGAAATCGTAAAAAATATAATAGGAAATACATATCTCCATTTAGCACAACTTTTCATTTTAATATTATCTGATGGAATTATTAGAGATGAACTCTAAACAAGGCAATACGGACAAGCACACCTCAATGGTTATAATTACACAAAGAGTTAATTAAAAGTATTCAATTTTCTCAGCAGCATTTTTCTTGAACATCTTCTTCAAATTCATGTTTACAGATATGTTTTTTTAATGCACTATTCTCCTTATAGCCTCTTCCGCACTTCTAACAAAGGAAACGCTTTTCCTTGGAATGAGTCAACATGTGGGACTTTTGATGACACTCCAATGCAAATGTTTTTTCACAATGATCGCAATTAAATATTCGTTCTTCAGCCTTCGAGTGAAAACGAGTAATATGAACTCTCAAACTCGTAGGAGCCAATAATTTCTCGCAATATTCACACTGAATAAAGTTCGAAACACCCTCGGTTCCTTGTTTCGTAGTCTTCTCAGCAAAATAATTCCTAAGACGTGCAAGTCTTGCTGTTCTTTGATCTTTAGTCTCATTAGCCGTCCGTTGCCTGTAGCGTTCTGTGCCCGCTGCAAGTCTCTTGGCTTTGTGTTCAGAAGTCTCATTAACTGAACGTTATCTTTGGCATTTCGCATTGGCTGCAAGCCTTTTGGTTTTATGTTCAGGAGTCTCAATAGCCAACTGGCTTCATTTCCGTTCTAAATTAACCGCAGGCCTTGCAGTCTTCTGTTCAGGAGTCTCGTTAGCTAGACGTTTTCTGCGGGATTTCGCACAACCTGCAAGCCTTATGGTTCTTTGCTCAGGAGTCTCACGATCAGCAACGGAATAGCCTTTTTTGCTTTCTGCATCACGTGCAAGCCTTGCCGTCCTTTGTTCAGGTGTCTCTTTAGCTAAACGTTTTCTTCGGGATTCAGCAATACGTGCAAGCCTTGCCTTTTGTTGATCTTCTGTCTGATGAACCCAACGGTTTCTTTCACGTTCGGCTCGTTCGGCAAGCCTTGCCGCTCTTTTTTTTGGAGTCTCATTAGCCAAATATTTTTTGTTCCGTTCAGAATTAGCGGCAAGCCTTGCTGTTCTTTCCTCAGGAGTCTGACTTTGTTGTTTACGTTCACGGGCTTTTCTATCTAGACGAAGCCTTCGCTCTCAGCGTGTCTCACCCTTCACACATTCAGAGTTTGATCCAATACATTTGGCTTTGACGGGTATCATGGACTCGGAAGAGGTTCCTCCCGGAGGCGTAATTTGTGGGAGGCCTTGAGGTTGAATATCTATTGGCGGATGCAGACACGCTGAAAATTGGCCACCATCTGTTCCATCATTTTCTGATCTCACCGAGAAAAATTCACTCACATCCACTTTTATTTCCTCATTAATCCCAAGATCCAAGTCCATATTCTCAATCCTGCTTGACACTGGTAGTCTCCTGTATCATCAACAAAATATGGAAAAATATATAATTAACGAAATGATAAAAACAATTATGAAAATACTACTGAGAGTTGAGAAAATTAAATTCAAATTACATTTCCGAATGGTTTTCGTCGTTTCGAATAACTGGTTGAAAGTCAGGTAGCGGTAATATGTTTTCCGAGTCCGACGCCATTCCAAATCCATAATCCATTTCCACAAAGGGTATCTAGAATCCACAATTCGATCAAACCCATGCCACAATTCTGGAAAAAGCTATAAGGTGTTATTTTAATACGCGTACTTACGACGAGAGCTTTTCCCATGTTCATAGGTGGTGGATTACACTTGTTCGTGGTGTATTAAAACTTGGACATTTTCAGTCTTCAACTATACGCGTCGAGTAAACTGGATGTCACATGATGAGGGAAAGTCCTGGGTTTTATTTGTCTTAAAAATTTGTGGAATTGTTGGGTGACGTGCGTCAGTACGGAGCGATGACAAAAGTTAGTTTCGTATCGAGTTATCAACAATCGTACAAACAAATTTGGAGTACTGGGCGACCGACGCGTTACCACGGAGAAATCATCCAGTACCCACTTTTATTTAATTTTGACACATCTAGCAAAAAACTGATTGAATTTTCGATAAAAATTATAATGAATGAAAAATTCCACAATTATTACAACTTGATAAACTCGAAAATAGATTACAGGGCACATTTGGTTGAAATAATGGCCCAATTTTATATACTTCAGCGATTATCAGTTTGAAATTTGAGATACTAACACTTTCTTTGGTTCAAATTACTTGACTCAGAAATTCTAAAGTGGACTTCTAAATGTCGAATTTGACATGGCAGAAAGCAAAAGCACTGCCTTCCAAGGGGGCGTCCAAGTCCAACTGCACTTATCCCTTCAAAATCAGATGCCTCTCTGTAAGTGGCTTGTTAATCCGAAATATTTGAATTAGAATATTTCTTTAGATCAGAAGGAAGATAGTTTTCGATTTTGTAGGTTCCCAGTTTGTAATGTTCGTTACCAATTCTGTAACCTGATTTGTGGATTCGAAACGTTTCACAAATTTTCTTGCTATTTTATGATCTTGGAAATGCTGTCATATTTAATCTGGTCTGCACACATTTCTTCATATCAACCAAATAAATAAACTATTTGGAATAAATCGGAATGGATCGAAATTTCGGATTAGATTACTTTGTGAAATGTCGGCCGTTAAAAAAAGCTGTAGTAGGCCTATAATAACGCCAGCAAAAAAAACTTTGGTGGTTGCTCACTGCGTAATAAATACTAAGCTGTGCTTATCTCCTAATGTGTTTATCATTGGGTTTGATAAGATGATGCACAAATAAAATTAGAATCTACAAGGCGATTCGTAGAAATTTTCCACCGTGCATACGTACAAAACGACGACAGAGCATGTAAGAGATCATTGTACAATTGTATTGCGTAAAGAATTATATGGAACGACCGTTGAAAATAAAGTTTAAGTGAAGAAAATCGTACAGTTTGCTAAAAATAATATGAGCGATGTAGTAGTCAACTGTGTTCCTATTTTCAAATTTCAGACTAGTGAATTATGAAGCGCCCTGTACAAGAAAACTGCTTTCCATGTTTTGCTTAATCGCGTAATACACATTTGAGCAGCCGGAAAATTAAGCTGAAGGATTGTGTCGCCATCTCTGGAAGTGATATACGGTGATTTCGTCGGGATAATAGTATTGTTTTTGTAGATTCCACCTCGCGGTTCTATCTAGGTCATAATATTATGGTGCCTCTGCTATAGTTTACTGACCTCCTACAGTCAACCGAAGTATGCCAATAGTTTCGCAATTACAAAACTTAGGTCATCGGGCAGGCGTAATAGATAACAAGATTTGAGCCTCAGAGAGCCTAATTCTGTTCATGTAGCAATCCAAAAGATTTAACCATGCCAGTAATGTTTAGTCATGACATCATTGGTACGCCGACGTTGGAGAGATGGGAGATAATAATAATAATATTGTCTCTATTCGTGCAGTGTGGTGAAATAAAAAAACGAAATAATTTCGAAATATCAATCTCAACTCTGTTTTTTTTTATAGGCCATGAGCTTACCTAGCATGGAAATGTTGTTTGGGTTTTTTGAGTTCAAAAAGTCAGTATAAAGTCATAGTGCTGGAATGATAAATTAGTCCATAATTTATTATAAATGCAGAAACGATAGTATGTAAGAGTATCCCGATGAAATCACAGTATCCAATTTCCGGAAGTGGCGACACAGTCTGTCAACTTCTCTTATCAGCAACTAAAATATACGCGACCATGTAAAAATGACAAACGAAGTAGTACAACAAGGCTCTTCATAATTATTTACGCACCTCCTCCCATTTGCAGAATACCAAGAAAATCTAGACAAAATAGAACATCTTTGACCACTTAGGGTTCAGGGAGCTAATACATTATTTGGAATTTTCCAATAGTCTTTTTGTAAAATTCTATAAAAAATACACATGTTTCTTACATATTTCGTCTGTCTGTCTCACCAGATTCACACACAAAAACATAAATAATCCAAGCTCAAGAGTTATTTTGCAGTGAGCAACCACCAATATTTATTTGCTTCCAAGTGGTAGACTTCTCGGGCTAAAATGTTCACAAAAGGTGATCGGAGGTCAAGGTCTACAACACATTAACAATGAATATACATCCGGCGGCCAACTATTTGGACGAGGCTCGTACATCAACCTTATTATATCTTGCAAAAATACATTTTGAATTTTTGAGATTAGAACGACTGGTTAGAGAATGTTTCATTTGGCAAAGGAACTGAAATGCATTCGAAACGTTGGCATTCACTTTGCAGGGAAAAGTGATAAGAAACCAAAAATCAACAAAAACAAGCAAGTGAATGAAATTTACATATCCTGTCTAAATCCGTAGAATTCAGACGGACACTTTTATGACAGGAGTTCATTCATAACAGCATTAGTTTTTTTGTCAATAATGTTTAAGTACTTATCAGATAACGCATTGCAATGCGGCATCCAATTCTCACGTATTTATTCACATCATCCGCCGAACACTTTATGTTCAGTGCTTACTTTCTGTCCAATTTAACGAGATTCATTTCGCAAAATCTACACTGCCTTAATAAAATGCCTGCAACACATCCAATTAAATGTATGGGAAATTAAAATCATTAAAGAATATTTAATATATACATAATTCATGTTTATATAATTAATTAAATAATATTATAATAGTAGTAATTGAGGCTAAGGATGATATATATAATTGTTTAGACGAAGATGTTCCTGAGATGGCTAAAAAGTTTGAAGATGACGCAAGAATTCCTGTAGAAATTTCTGCTCTTCCGACTGCCTTGAATCTATCACAAAAAGCAAGAACAAGACTTGCAGCTAACAAATCTCCAGAAATGTACTTGAAAAGTATGGATTTATTGGAAACATTTGTTGGAGAAAAAGGAGTGAATGCAACATATGAGGAATTAATCCGGGCACTGAAGGAAAGAACATTGATTGCAGCCGCTGGTAAATAGAAATAATGTAACCCTAGTAGTAAGACAGAATTCGGCTGGAGAAACAGGTCTCTAAAATATGTAATATTAAATATTATTTTTTTGTTGAACAGATGAGGTTGAATCCATTCTAAATAGAAAATTGAGCATAAATTCCACAGCTATTGTGAACTTGGAGGGAAATCAAATATCTGTCTAATCGTCAAATTTATACCTATGTTTAAAAGATTCCTAATTCAAAACCGTTAGGTTTCAAAGTGGCTATTCCAAAAAATATAATGTTCAGAATTCATTCAAAGGGGACATGAAATATTCACAAACTGTTACAAAGAAGGAATTAATAAAATCATCCTATCCAATTTGTTCGCATCCTTCAAACATTATTCTGATATTCATTGCAGATACGCCGATACTATTTCGGTTTTCCAAATTTAATCAAGCTCACTCGAAGGACAGCATGCCATGATTAAAATATAATTACACCGCTTAACTATTGCCAGTGTGTTTATTTATCAATCAAAGTCAGGAATTGGATTTAGTACACAAATTTAGTCAATTATTCATACTCTCAAATTCCACAACATTCACAGGTTGTAAGAATAATTATCTTCAAACATGTTTCAATGTGCAACTAATAAACTCAATGAATCTTATCAACATATTCGCTATTTGGATCTGGTCCCTTTTCTTCGCTTCGATCTTCAATACATTAGTAGAATTGGAACTCTGTAATTAGAATTTATAAAATTATTTTATCTAACGACATATTTTGTAGCAATTATTACCTTATCGCTTGGTCGGAATATATCATTCATTCATTAAAAATAATTACAAACATAAATGGATGCCTATGGTCCCAACCATTATTTTGGTTACCCTGTCGTTTCGCCAACATTTCAAATTTGTATGATTGAATTTGAATGCGAAGGGAAATTTTCGTTAGGATTTTGGAAACATTAGCTTGATGCTAATGGCCATTTGAAAAATTGACTGTGCGCACATTTTACAGTATTCATCGCTGTTTTTTGATATAACTTGAGCCTTAATGGACCATAAACGCAAATTAACGGAGTCAGCGGTATGCAGGATTTACAAATACACAAATACAAGATAGGCTTGGGAAAGAAACCAGTTGTTCGTGTGGAGTAAATACCTAGTAGCCATGAGTGCAAAATAAACCGGGTTCGACAACATTTGTATTTTGATATAACTCTTCAAAATTGTTGGCGCCACACAACATTTATGGAGCTCATGTTTACTATTTACTAAAGCTAAGATAAGAACTCTTCTCACAGACAGATTATTCAGACACCGCGTCGGACGCAAAGTAACTGCCACTCTTTACTCAGACACTTTTGCTACACATTTAGTTACGATTTTCTCCACACACTGCGCAAAATGTTTCAAAATTCTAAAGAAAATTCTAATCCCAAGTATTCCATAATGGATAAAGCAACAAAGTCAGGTCAATTAAACATGACCGAATTAGAATACATGGAACTCCGAGAATTAGTTGAAGAGACGCTTCACTTGTACAGGACAAGTGTGGATGCACATAACCACACTCTGACTCATTTGAGAAGAATCCAACGAGAATTGGATGAAAAGAAAGAAGAACTGGAAGATGTTCGTCAAGACTTTAATCTACGATTGGATCAGAAGACTGGAGAGTTAGAAAAAGCACAAAAAGAATTCAATCTCCAATTGAATCAAAGAACAAGAGAATTCAAAATAGAGCGCGATGACTTCAATCTACGGATTGACAGCTACACGAGACTCGTGGCTGACCAAAGTCTAACCATCAAAGGTGAGTAGAGTAGTTTTGGTCGTATGTTGGGGCAATTTGACCCATCTGTAATTAACTTGTGCTAAACTTTTAGGTTTGAAGGAAAGAGAATCATTCCTCGTGAAGAATTTCAGAATAGAAAGCCAGGATGAAGATGGGGATAAGTCATTGAATGGAGAAAACTCGAGATTTGAACACCAAATTAGATGTAATTTTCATTAAGATTCATAACCGTGATAATTAATTATCTCTAAAAATTTACTTAATAGCATGTGTAATGTAATTATAAACACATTAGATGACGATATCCCGGAACTCGTGAAGATATTTGAAGACGACGCGCTGATGGTGAATGAAATCGACGTCTTGAGTCATGTTTTGCAACTCTCACAATCCATCAAATCAAACCTGGCTCTAAAAACTTTTCCAAACATTTACGTAAAATGGCTAACAATTCTGGAGAGTTGGGTGGGACAGAGTGGACAAAATGCAACGTATGAAAAACTAATCCGTGGATTGAACGGCAGAAATTTAACTGCTGTTATTCGTAAGTCCAGTTATTATTTTACTATTGTAGTAAACTGGACTAACTTAGCCCCAAATTTTCAATATTTTGAGACTAGGCTTACTAAAAATATACCGTTTTACAAACAGAACAAGTGGAAAAAATTGTGAAGAAAAAACGTAACACTTTGGACTGGGACGTGTCTGCAATTTCGGACGTGTCTGGAATTTTTCCGAGTGAACTGGAATGCTCATCCAAGCTGTATTAGTGCACCTGATAGACAACAACAGAGTACATAGTTTGAATTAGTTTAGCAAAGTGTAAGCATTAAATACACTGTTAACAATTTCAGAATGTAAAATTTTAAATGAATAACATTCGTTTGATACTGATTCGATTGAGCATTTATTTTAGCTGTGTTTGAACGATCACCAGTACGTAAGAATCGGGAAGCTATGAGTTTGAAAATTTTCGACGTAGTCTTTAGATTTCTGTCAGACACGAGCGGCGCCAGAGCTAAAGAGTTCAGGCCAGACCGATAAAATTGGACACTTTTACAACTCAAGTTAAAATTGATAAGAAATTACATCCAAAATCGGCGTGTAAAATTAGACATGCTAGCACAGTACATTAAATACGGACAACTCTAATAGTGTGAGAAAAATGTATTTGTTTCCCACGTGTTACGGCGAGACAAACAAAATCCTCATAAACATATTTGCAGACAGTTGCCAAAACGCGACTATTTATTTCAATCGCGGATTGACCTCAACCATTAGTTGAGATTTCTGTTTCATTCACATTAGAAGTGGTTTAGTGGGAAGAATAAATATATTCAAGAATCAAGACTCAGAGCTGAGGTCAGACACAGTCACAATGCCTGAAGCTGAAAGAAAACATCCAATAAAATGTAAACAAAAATAATACTCAAAGTTTAGGGGATGGTAACGTTAATTTTCAAGGGACTACGCAAATTAGTATTACCTTCTGGTTATTGATTTTTCTAAGGAAGCGCCATGATTGTGATTTCAAAGACTTACTGTCATGACGTTTCCACCTCATGGGATTTCCTTATATATATATTAGTATTTATGAAACGTACAATATTATAATATTAATGTTTTAATATTTTATATTGTTCATTAATGAACATTTATGAGTTTAGATGTTGACTTGGACGATGTAGTGAGGATATTTGAAAATGATGAAGAAATGAGAGATAAACATGATGAGTTGGGGAACCGCTTAAAACTCTCCGTCAAGGCCATGTCAAACTTCACTACCAAAACTCAAACAAACAAACCGATTTCTATTTACACGATTTGGCGGGTTTTACTTTCATCTTGGATTGGCGAGAGGGGGCCAAATGCGACCTACGAAGTCCTTATCCAGGCATTGAAAGACATCAAAATGAATAATTCAGCAGGTAGCAGAATTTATTTGCACTGTCTGCGTTGTTGAGGCCTCTACCGTAACTCTTCTTATAGAGGAACCATCTCGTTCAAATTCATACCTAAGACCAGTAATTCGTTATTTCTTGGTTGCTACTTGGAATTACCAATTTTTAATATGCAGGACATTTGACTATAACTAACAATTACTTATTCATTGATTTTTTTCAATAGCGCAAGTCCAAACCATAATTACAGAAGTCAACTGGTGACCTTTCTTGCCATCGGCACGTGATCGCCGAAAATAATCCACGTGTCATCCAAAAAATCCAAATGCTTAATAATGAGAATTAGATTGATATAATAATTTTATCAATTATCTAAAGTATTTTTAATAAAAAAGACGTTGAGGTTGATAACAGTTTTCTTTTATTGTTCACTTTAGAACTATTCAACCTTTAACACTTTATTCAAACATATATTTTTATCATTGAAAGTTAAAGTCTTTACGCCGGGTTCATGTTATTATTTTGTAATCTCAGCATTGAAATAGAAAGTGAAATGATAAATGATAAATCCGGCGTTAGAATTGAATATTAGTGGAAAATGTGGAGCTAGGATTAATAAATCTACTATCACTAAACTCACACATTTGCTTTTCAAAATTTACTCAAAAGAGCCGGTTCAAACAAATTTTCCTCACGTAAATAAAATATATCCTCAAACTCCTTTTCTGTAATCATCTGTCCATTCTTGTTCTCAAATATGTAAAGCTCTCCTTCACGGTCAACATAATTAATGAGCGGTGACGTTTCGAAATTTTCTCAAAGAATACCTCCCGCAATTATGCTTTTGATTGGTTTCTGAATTAGTGAGAACAACGCGTTCGCATCACGCCAAATAATGCTACATTGATAGCTAAATGGCCTGGGTGGAATTTTGTGAGGATTTGATCTACTTGTGTTAAGTCATATCCGTCTAAAATTATTTTATCAATTCTACGTACACTCTCACTCTCTAACTGCTTGAGTTTCTATTGGCTTTTCTCAAACGGTATTTTGTATACGGAGAGAGCGTTTATATTCCAATCTGCATTTTCCCAATTCGGAATTGTTATTTTATCACCACTCAATTCGACTGTTTCCACATTGCAACTTCCAGTCATTTGAAATAAGATTCTGTTCCATGTTCTGAATTCCGATAAAAAGGCTGGTTCTTCCACTTTTTGGCTACGGAGGTTTTCGTTCAAATCATTGACGATTATACTAAGCTTCTTAATTCGATGGAAATCAATCAGTTCGTTCAGGAATATTGCTCCTGCTACTTCATTTTTGCCTCATTTTGCTTCGAAGGAATGACACATTTCTAAATTCCAATTCTTTTGGGGATATCTTGGATGGCTTATCACTCAGCTTAATTTGGCAATGACTTAACCCAACCTCGTCCATTGAAGTCAATTTGTCCAATGTAACCATAGCGCTAATAACTTCTGAATCATTATTGTAATTTCCATGAGCTGACTCAAAATCAATGGATAAGTCGATGACTGAAGATGGAATAAAATCATTCAAGTCAACAATATTGGACTTTCCTTTCAGATTGTCATCCTTCAAACGGATTCTTTGCAATTGGAGGCGTTCTAACTGCTCCGGAAGACAGCTTAGCAATATCCATTTGGCAATCTACGAATCGTATTTCACGCTTCACTATATTTTCCAAATGTATTCGAATTCCGTATTCATTCGCGATAAAAACGTAGTGTGCAGGATCTGAAATAAAATTATTAGTTCTCAGGGCTTCCAAGATGCAACTCAAAGATTCTTCGAAATTTCTCACAGAAATTACCATTTCTGAATATTTCATCTGCCATGTCAAATCTGCCCTCCACTAAGTGAATAAGGAACAGCTGACTTCCTACATCATTTTGCTTGGGTTCAAAATTTAAACCAATTAGTTCTGTCTTGGTAGTATTGGTAATTTCACGCGTCCTGAGTTTCCCGGCTATTCGTGGGTATGGGCTTACGTCAGCGTACATTTTATTGAAGATTTCCAGCGCAGCTTTAAATTCTCTTCTATTTTTCAGACAAAAGGCATAATTGAAATCAGATGCGGAGGATTTCATTGTATCTTTGATTATTTCCGATAATTGCATGGCATCTGCAAAGTTACCTTCCTCAATGAGCAGTGATAACTTAGCTTGGTATATAAGTTGTACCCTTATCGTTGGGAACTCGTTTTTCAATTGTTCATCACAAAATGTGAATGGTAAAAGCTTGTAGTCAATTTAGAAGTTTTAACCAAGTCTTATATTTTTCCTTATATTAAATGGCTAGCGTCTATGGAATGACATATTCGTCCGAGCTAAAACCGATCGAAAAATTTCTTAAAAATGCTGCTAGACTTGTATTAGGTAAAAGGAAGAGTGACAGAATATCCTCAGATAGATATGAACAATGTTTTGTGCTGGCTTGGTCCGAATTAGGTGTACATTAAGTCAATTTAATATGTACTATGTATAAAGTGATTAATGGAAAATATTATTAAACTCCAAATAGTGGCGACCGAGAAGCAGAATAGAACTTGTTTTCCGCAGATGAATTCAAATCGCCGAAATTTATAAACAAATATAATATTCTTGGGGTTACATAACTATTAATTTAGAATGCGTAGACGCACGCAAACAAGATAATTTGAAAAACAATTAGCTCATATTGCCAAGGAATTGGTCCAGAATGGTCATTGTTGTTTTCTGAACCAATTGCAATGCAATTGGTTGAGTTTCCTTGAACGGCCAATCGGTGGCGCTTTATGGGAACTTATTTTGACTCAAGCACTGACGAGCTCTCCTGCCTCCACTTGATACTCCTTCAGGCTAATATGTACATCAAAATCAGCAACAATAATTATGGTTAGTTCATTATTTCGTAGTCACGTGATCTGTCTGTGTCAATATACCCATCCATGATTTGGGTAAGATGGATTAAAAAATATCGATCTTAGGTGATCAACCACAGTGAGGTACGTTGAGATGAGATACCGTGGTCATAACAAACAAGTCTCACTTACCCCAATTATATATTGGCTAACCCTTAGAGAATACAATAGACATAAGCGGTGATGACACATAGTTAAATTGCGCTGCGCAATTGTAGAGCAATATTGCCGGACATTGCGGTCGGTTAAATT